>VTPC01000577.1:0-10334 GCA_011009095.1 Ignelater luminosus
TTTTTACTCAACAAAATGTATTTCCGGTAATAAGCCATTACTACTACCTAAATGAGACTGTGAGGCTGCAGTCTCAGCGTTACATCAACAAACAAACTTCTTCTGAAGTTTTGTTCATGGTCATTCGATCCACCACAAGCGTGGAGATGCCGTCCACTACGTCGGCATAGTCCATTCTCTTGGGGACTGGTCCGTCACGATCTTCCAAGAAAGAATCAACAATCAGGGACGCCACAGCTGTTATAACGACCAAGAACAGTCTGCATATGGGACATCATGAAGAAGTCCAAGTCCCAAATCCGAGAAAAGGAAAAGATGCTAACGCATTTTCTTCCCGCAACAGGTCTTCGCATCACTAATCAGTAACATCATGGGAAATCTTCTACCGAGTATGGAAATAGCAACGACCTACCACAACATCCACAACGCAACCTACAAGGGCAGAAGATAAGAAGTCCCAAACACCAACAGATGCGAAGAGGTGCAGACTGATCATCGCCAAACACCAACAAGATGAATGACATGGCCGCTTGTGGGATCAACACAATGCAGCAATCTCGTGCGCTGCAAAATGCCCTCTCGTAGCTGTGTCAAGTCATCACAGTATTTAATCCTGTAAATCTATAAACTGTTCAAAATGCAAAGGTTCATAGAACGTTTTAAACTAAAGAAAGAAAATAAGAATAACAAAATTATATGTTAAGTTGCAGCTGGTTATCATTGTTTTCATCCCTAAAAACAAATCTCAAAAAGTCGATAATTGTGACTCATGATCTAAGTTTATATTTAATAAGATCACCAACGGATTTGGATGTTTTTGGTATGAGAGTAACCAATAAAATTGAGATTTCATTTGAGTCACTGCAATGGACATATAAAGATATGGAGAAGCCATGGTAAAGAATATTTGTACGGATGATACCTACTATCCGTTGTTCAAAGTCGCAGCCGCCATAGCTCGTCGGCGCGGTCGGTGTTTCCGGTGTATCTGAAACGAAAAGACTCCAAACGAGACCAGGTGTCAAATAATACCCTCGCAAGTCAGCTTGACAACGTCCAAATTTATTTAAGGCGCCAGAACAACGCAAGCAAAACAAAATTAAAAATAAATAGCACAACATATAATATCAAATACCTACAGTTAATTATATCCAAAAACTAAACAGAATAGAGAGAAATTAATAATATACAGAACAAATTTATTGAAAACAATAGAATAATCAGTAGAAATAATTAAAAAATTGATATAAACGGCAAAAATAATTAAAGTTTACAGTCGGAATAACTAAATCGGTGAAGTTCGTTTTAAACAGCAAAAAAATTGATAAGAAGAAAATCACGGTAGCGCGTCCTAAAGTTGGTATAAGTAAGGTAAGTATAGGCTAATTTTCGAGACCCTGCGTACATGTCATCAAAGGTTTATGACGTCACAATCTACTATGTTTACATTATTCTTATAATATTATATAGGTATGCAACGAAACGAACATTGCTGTGTTGACGGCAAAAAAGGTTATATTTTTGTTGGTTGGTTTCTTCCCTTTCCTTCTAATATTAAAATGATTAAAAGCTTTTATTTTGAAACCTCAAACCAGTTCCATATTTTAAAACAGATTTTGAAGTGGCCCAAATTATGAATACAAACTGCAAATTATTGTTTATTAATAACAAAGTAAATTCACACAACAAAACAATTACATTTTAATCTTCTTCGTCATCAAATTCAAAATCACCACTTTCACCTGAATCGTCTTCGAGTTTTATTATTAAAGGGGCAACTTCTTCTCGATCAATTCGAACCTCCCTTTGCCACCATTTTAAAATGACGTTATTTGTGTTACCCACCGTACGTTTCCATATTTCAGAAGTAACAGTATCGATCGCTTTTTTCCACATGGCTAAACATTTTTCCCTGCCGTAACCTTCCTCTCCAATATGTTTATTATAATACTTTTTGCAAAGTCTCCAAATGTTTTCAATAGGATTGAAAATGCAGTGGTAAGGAGGGAGTCGTACCACAACATTCCCATGTTCCAAGGCCATTTGATCTACAGCATATACTTTAGCAGGCTTGTTTTTGGAAATGTGATTGATTTTACTATAGAAAAGTTGAAAACGCTAGCATAAAAATAAAATGACAATAGTACTTTGTCAACTAATTCAGATAATTCATACAAACTAATAACCTTGCAACAATCTCCAATGAATTTACTTTCAGGGCATTGTTTGGAAATTGTAGATTTCTTTCTCGCAGCCAATTCTGTATTTCTGCTTTCTTCCAAGAAGAATTTGGTACTTTTTCACTAAACTACTATGATAACACGCATTATCTATTGTTATAATATAGGGTTCTTCCAATTTCGTCAATAGTTGATCTCTAAACCATGTTAGAAAATTATCTTTATTTATTTTTCCATCGAAATTAGGGTCGTTGGTTTTGGAAGCAAAGATTAATGACGCTCTAGGAATAAAACCATTGCTGGATAATGCATGCACTACCACATACCTTTAAACAATTATAAGGTTACATGAATTTTATTTTTTGCCATGAACGCTGTCTTACCGGCGTCCTTCTGGTTTAATTTTCCTTACACTTTTTGCATTATCATCTTGCTATGATTTGCATACTGTCCCATTGTCAAAAATCCATGTTTCGTCTAAAAATATGCATTGGCATCCACTCTCAAAGCGCAGATTTTTCACATATTCTTGTAGAAAACGGACTCTTGCTAGTGCAATGTTGGGCAGTTCCATCAATTCTCCCTGGATTATCTTTCATGTAACAAAAACCAATGTTATGCATAATTTTCTAAGTGAGCCATGAAAGATGTCTTTTTCCCTTAATGCTTGTAAAAGCACTTTTAAAGTAAGGTGTTGCTCCGAAAATTGTAGTAAACAAAGGCATGCCTTCTAGAAAATATTGTAATCAACAGAATACTATAAACTTATTGTTTTGAATCATATCGTATACAGTGTTACAAATAGCAACCTGATCAAAATTATGGGTTTCCCACGGCGCTTGGTCTTTTTAGGATTGCGTAGGGGTTCACCTGACTTACGCATTTGTGAAATGGCATTCACCATTGTCGAACTTAAATTTAAAGCATTAGTAACTCTGTAAAAAAGCATCAAAATATTAGCAACTTGCAGTAGTAGTTCAAGGGTAAAAACACGAACCAGCAGCAAACGAACGAACGTCGATTTAAGCACGTCATGTATACGCAGTAAAACCATGAATAGAACCTAGAAAGATAAAAAATCCCAGCGTCTGATGGTTTTTTCACCATTTTTTACGAGAAGTACATAAATTTTAACATAAAGGATTATTTTTTCACGAAAATATTAATTGGTCTTGCAAATAAATCTAACCTTAACGTATATTATGATATACAAACAAATATTTTAATAATTTATGACGTGTACGCACGGTCTCCAAAATTAGCCTATATAGCAAGGAAGGGGGTTGACAGAATATCGTTCGTAAGCGCTTGCAAATAATAATTTCCTACCATCCTGTATGTACCCGCAATTTTCTATCAGAAGTAAAAAGAATTTTGTAGTATATTGAATCTGGGATAAATTTTATAAATTAATTTGTTTTAAATCAACAGGAATATTTTTTCGCTGGTTGCACTTTTAGGAAAAATTTCTATTGAAAAAATGCGTTTAATGTATAAAACATAAAAGTTATCTTTCAGCAAGAAGTTTTGAAGTTTTTTATGTGTAAAAATTATCAAAGAAAAAAGAATCAGGTACGTACAATAATTATTTATTGGATTTGTGTTAGTTAATCAATTAAACGTTAATAAATTCAAAAAAGAGGTACTAAATAGCGCGAGAGTAGTCTTTGCTTGTTAGCGTCTTCCAGGTGAAAAAAATTTAATTTCAAGTATGCCAGGACGTTATACTGAAGTATTAAGGACGAGGAAAAGACATAACTTTATGGTTCATTTTTTTTTGAAAGATTTATTGAGTTTTTGTTAATTGTTTTTTAGACTACAATTTTTGTTTCATCGTTGTTTCCTGACAACAAAATACGAGGGCGGTTCAATAAGTACCCGTGTTAGAAATGAAGACACAATTTTTTTCAAAAATTTTTTTTTATTTTTCAACATAGTCTCCTTTTAGAAATATACACTTCTCCCAACGGTCCTGCCATTTTTTTAACCCCTCCAAAAAATAGGATTTGTCGAACTCTTAAAAATACGCCTCTATCTCGGCGATGACTTCCTCGTTTGAGCTAAATTTTTTTCCCGCGAGCCATTTCTTCATGTTAGGAAACAAGAAAAAGTCGCAGGGAGC
Source organism: Ignelater luminosus (assembly GCA_011009095.1). Lineage (NCBI taxonomy): Eukaryota > Metazoa > Arthropoda > Insecta > Coleoptera > Elateridae > Ignelater > Ignelater luminosus. The sequence continues at coordinate 4,303 of VTPC01000577.1, forward strand.
CAGATCGGGTGAATACGGAGGGTGCGGCAGCAATTCATAACGCAATTCATGCAGTTTGGCGGCGACAACTCCGGATGAATGTGCTGGTGCGTTATCGTCGTGAAACAGCACCTTCTTTTTCGCCAAATGCGGCCGTGTCTCCTTCAATTTTTTGTCGAAGCTGTCTAATAACTCACTGTAGTATTGTCCAGTGATCGTTCTTCCTTTTTCTAAAAAATCCATGAGGATGACGCCGTTCGCATCCCAAAAAATCGTCGCCATGACCTTTCCAGCCGATGGAACCATCTTCGCCTTCTTTGGAGCAGATTCACCGGGAGAAATCCATTGTTTTGATTGTTGCTTAGTTTCTGGTGTGAAATGATGAATCCAGGTTTCATCAACGGTGACAACTCGACGCAAAAACTCCTTCGGATTTCCCTTAAATTGCTCCAAACACTGCTTCGAAGTTAACAGCCGCATCCGCTTGTTGTCCACCGTTAGCAATCGCGGCACCCATCGCGCCGACAATTTTTTCATCGCCAACTTATCATGTAAAATATTAATTGCCGTTCCGGTCGACACACCTACGGCCTCTGCTACTTCACGCACTTTCGTTCGTCGATCAGCGAGAATCATGTCGTGAACGTTTTGAAAGATTTCTTCGGTAACCACGTCTGCCGGGCGTCCTGGTCGCTCCTCATCAAAAACGGATGTTCGCCCACGTTTAAATTCGTTGAACCAATATCTAACTGTGGTCATAGATGGCGAAGTGTCCCCATAAACAGCATCCAACTTTGCTTTTATCTCCTCGCATTTTTTCCCATCCAAAAACAGAAAGCGAATTACCGAAGGATACTGCTCTTTTTCCATCTTAGCTAAAATCACGAAACACGTCTTACTCAAATGGCTGTCAAATCCAAACTAACCTATCAATCAGTCTGCAATTTGTTATACCGTCGTTTGATAGATGGCAGCACACGATGATAACACCAACTTCCCTCAGGAACGCCTTCTGTCGTCAAACACGGGTACTTACTGAACCGCCCTCGTAGATACCTAATATTTTTTATACACAGTCTTTTGCCCTTCCACGTTACGGTGTCGTGTAAAATTATCACTTTAAATTACGCAGGAGCTTTTTTTTTGCTGATTTCATTTTTGCTGATAAAAGTATTCTTTATTGTATGGAATAATTTTGCTGTTTTTTCTATTTTTGCATTAATATTATTTTCTCGTCCTCCCTTATTTTATATTGTCACTCCGAGGTACCTAAAGGTTTCTACTTGTTCTATCGTCTTTCGAACTATCTGTATATTTGTCTGTTGTCGTTATTTAAATATTACCATTATTTTCGTTTTTTCACTGTTATTGTCATTCCATACTTGTTTAGTACTTTATTCCATGTTTCAAGATTGGTTTGCAGGTTCTCTTCATTTCTGGCCATAATTACCACATCGTCTGTAAATGCACATTCTGATATTTCTGTAATCTGCATTCTTCTGTACCCTACCTGTAGTTTTTTCAATTCCGACATACACTCTCTGATTATTTTATCCATGAACACTATGAACAGTGCTGGGCTCATTACTCCTCCTTGCCTTAATCCTCTTCTAATTTAGAACGATTCTGACTTCTTATTTTTGCTTATTATATAGTTCATGTCTACTTCATATACACTGTTAATTGCGTGTATAAGTTGTTTATTTAATCCTTGTCTTTCTAAGTTTTCTTACACCTTGTGTCTTCTTCTCATCCTATCAAACGCTTTTTCTAGATTAATAAATGCCATGTAGGCGTTAGTATTGCTCGAGAGCGTTTTTTGTATAATTTCTTTTATTGTAAATACATAATCTTGCACGCTTCTTCCTTTTCTAAATCGGCTCTGTGCTTTTAGTAATGTTGGTTTTACTATTTTTCTTAATCTATCTTCTAGTACCCTTTCGTAAGTCTTTCCTGCCGTACTTAATAGGGTTATACCTCTATAGTTACTGCAGTTCCGTACATCTCCTTTCTTGAATATGGGTAAGATTACACATGTTTGCTAATATTTTGATATTTTCTTCTCTTTCCATGCCTTATTTAATATATTTACAAATAATTTGGTACTTTCTATTCCCATATTTTTTACAATTTTTGAAGTAATGCCATCATGTCCTGGAGTTTTTCCTATCTTTTGTTTTTTTCTAATGCTTCAGTCACTTCTTCTATCGTTATGGCATCTAATATTTCTTCGTTTTCATCTCTTCTCTATTTAAAATATCTTCTATCTCCTGTTCATCTTTTCCATCTAGCAAATCTTGGAAGTATTCTTTCCATCTTTACATGATTTCATTATCATCTGTTATTAATTGTCCTTCTTTATTATTTATTTTGCACTGCTGAGGCTTTTCCAGTTCTTATTGTTTTCAATACTTTATAAAATAGTTTTTAGTTTTCTTTACTATTTGTTTCTATTTGTTTTTCAAAATGTTTACAACTTTCTTCCTTCGCTACCCTCACCATAACTTTTACTCGTATATATTTATTATAATTATTTTCTGTTCTGTTGCTTAAATATTTTTTCCATTTTTTATTTGTTTTACTTGTTCTTTTATCTCATTGTTCCAACAATTGGTGTGTTTTCTGCCCTTATGCACCTTTGTCACACCACATATTTCTTTGGCTACTGTTTTTAGTGTTTGTTTGAATCTATTCCGCTTCTGTTCCAAGTTTTCTGTTAATCATTCTATTGCCGCCTTAGCATTGTTAACTCTCAGACCATATTCTCTTGCAATTTCGTTATTTTTCAGTTTATACGTTTTTATAATTTCATATGTTATCTTTCTTGTACTTTCGTTGATTTTTCTTCTTCTTTAGTTTGTATTTTTCTAATTTTTGCTTCTAGTAGATAGTGGTCATTATTATCTCAGGTCCTTGTCTTATTTTTACGTCTTGTGATACTTTTCTGTTACTTCTCCCCACTAATATATAATCAATAATCGATCTATCTAGTTCTTCCTTCCTTTGTCTCGTATACTTGTGTATATTTCTGTGTTCATAAAAAGTATTTGTCATTATTAAATCATTTATTGTGCAATAGTCTATCATTCTTCTTCCACTGATGCTTCTTTTTTCTTTTCCATGTGTACCTATAGTCTCTGTGGCTTTACCATTTTTTCTTACCCTTGCATTGAAATCTCTTATAACAAAAATTCTTCCCTTACTATTTTCTGTTGCAAGGTTAAGTTTCTTCTAGAATTTATCTTTTATTGCTGCAGTTTCATCTTCATTAGGGCCATAAACAGTTATTATCGTCATCTTCTCACCTGTTTAGTCTTTTAATTCTACTGTTATTATTCTTTTTGTTCATCCTTTCCAACTTTGCACATCGTTTTTCCTTGTTTTATTTATTACACATCCCACTGCCGCTGCTGCTTTCTTTCCTATTTCTACTCCGTTGTAGACTAGTAGATGTCCATCTTCTAATTTTATTTCTCCTGTCCCTTTCTTCTTTGTTTCTGTTATTCCCATTAGGTCTACGTTCAATTTAGTAAATTTATCGTTTAATTCACACTGCTTTCCATTTAACCCTCTAATATTCCATGTTGCTGACTTCCAGAAATCTCTTCGTTTTCTTTCTACACTTATTTTTGGATTTTTTACCATTTTTATGTCCTTATTCTTTGCTACTATAGCCATCTTATTATCCCCCTTTTCTTTTATTAGTTTTTTGAGTCTTTAGTTTTTTCTTATTACCATATTTTTTTTTAATTCCATTAATCTTTCTTCTTCCTCATCCTATATCATATTTTGACGTTTTTTCTATTCCTTCTTTTTTCCATAACCTGTTTTCTAATATGTTCTTGTGTTTCTCTTTCCATTTTGGTTAAGTTGTTGTTTATGTATATCTTTCTGTCTTTTAGGTTTTGCAATTTGTTTTTGTTCTTCATTATTGTCATTTTATTTGGAAATGTTTCTATTTCTAGTACGCACGTGTTTTGTTCTATCTTTTGTGCTAACTTAATTCTTGCATCTACTTCTAGTTGATCTTTCATAAAGTTTACCATCGTTTCTTGTAATTCGTTTTTGTCATTTTTACTTATTTTTACTCACTATGACGTTATTTCGGGATTAATCTTTCTCGATTTGTTCCATCTTATCTTTTATATATTTTATTTCTCTTTGCATTTTTTCGTTTGTTTGTTTAATTTTTGCATTCTCTTGGTTTATCAATTCATTCTTTTCTTTTCTATATTCTTGTTGTTCTTTTCTGTTTGCTTCAGTTCTTGTGGTTCTCCTGTCATTAATTCAATTAATTTACCAATTTTTTTTGTTTGTTTAGTCTTTACTTGGTGTTTTGGGTATTTTTTTAAATTTGCTAAATATCTCTGTCATTTTTGTATGGTCAGTTTCTCTTTTCCTTTTCCCTTTATCTATTATATAGTTTTCGCTGTCTGACATTGCTGTTTTATATTTTTGGATCGTGTTCGATTTCTTAATACGCGTCCTGGTTTATAGTTATTTCAGCGTATTTTAAAGCAATTAGATTACACTCTTGAACCTGCAAATCGCTGTCACTTTTTCCGCTTGTCTATATTAAACGTCGAAAATATTTCACTATGTGAAAGTAAGACTGATTTAATGAGAAAACTTTTAAAACAACTTTTAATTTAATTCTTTCACAAATTAATTTTAGATTAACTTAACCGTATTTCAACCGTTAACATTTCATGCACTATTCGTGATAACTCCCGTTTACGAGTTTGTTATCGCTGCTGGTTGTATTCACACGTCTGTTCTTTACCATGTCCGGCACCAACCTCCCCTAGATATTGTGTTATTTGATATTATCGTAATTTCTATTAACAAAGAGTATGCTAAGTTTTTAACTCCTTTTTCGTTTTGAGCAGTTTATACGCAGATTTTCTGTAGTTACTATACTGAATTTTCTTCTTCTTATCTCTAATACCCTGAAATATAGCCCCTATAATTCTTGAATATAAAAAAATCGCATTTTAAAAATATTTTATCTAACTAAGTAATTACTTTACGTTGTAAAATGTTAGGACATTCGGCAGTATTCAGTTTTGAATAAAATATATTAAAAAGCGTTGCCTTTTTGCTGCAACCCTGCATGTGCAGCCCCGTGAATTGAATCCAAAAGTTAAATCCCATAAACTTCTAGTATTATTACGTTTGTATGTTGGTTTTGAAAGCTATTAATATATTAGAGCTCACCGTTATGTTATACAATTAGAAACACCAAATTGATGTACGTGAATCAGTAACAGAGATAAATTACATACTGTGCGTAGTAGTGTAGTAAAGACAAGAGCAGACATATAACAATTATTGCAAAACTGTGACATTGCTTAATTTTTAGCAGAATCATCTACTGAAACGGGGAATATTATACATACTTTTGGCAAGGTCTCCAATAAGTGGAAGTAAGTAAGTGACATTTATAATAATTATTGCTTTTTATCTAATTATAAGTACAAGCTTAATTTCAAAACTTCTCTTTATTATAAATTATTATATGATATTCGTATTCTGCAGTTTACTTTTTCCTGTAGGTAGCAGAAAAAACCAGATGTAATTACACTGATACTTAATTTGCAGTCATTAAGACGTCGAACAATAAGTTACGACTAAGTTACGACCTTGCGGTTATTTAATTCAAACGTTTATTTCTCTATTTTTTTTTTGAAGTGTACGTAGATAAAAAAAATTCAGTACATAATAGCGTAACAAGAGCGCTGAGTTTTCTTTTTTTAGTTTTTTGTGTATTTTTAAAGTTCAGTACTCTTGATAACCAAATATTAAACGTAGTAGTAGTAGTAGTAAAATATTAGATTGCTTTGTTGATGTAATACTCCGCATAATATTTGAAAATAAATATTTTTTCATCAATCGCAATTTATACGTAATTTAATTGTTGTCGGAATGGATAATTAAAATTAATTAATTCACTGGGAATTCTAATACTCACGCTTTAAGGCTTAATTTATAAATGAACCAACCCTACTATCAAAGACAAGAATCATCGAAGAATCAACGCTACATTGTTGAGG
>VTPC01000577.1:15334-37925 GCA_011009095.1 Ignelater luminosus
ATAAATCCATATTGTATCCTCTGCTTTTTTCGATGATATTTCTCATGGTTTATAGATTATCACACGTGTTAAACACTGATCTGAACCCGGCTTGTTTAATTGGCTGATTATCTCCAATTTTCTCTTTATAACTCGGTTAGTTATTACTTTAATGAACACTTTGTATAGATAAGATAGCAGGCTAATAGGCCTGTAATTGCCCAAGTTGGTTATGTCTCCCTTTTTATGTATGGGGATTACTTCTGCTATTTGCCGAGATTTTGGCACTTCCTGGTATTCTAAACATTTGCAATACAATTTGGTCATTTTCTGATACAGTTCATTTCCTGCATCTTTTAACATCTTTATTATAATACCATCTGGTCGAGCGGCTTTATTTCTTCTCATTTCCCTCACTGCATATTATATCTCATCTATTGTTATGTTCGGGATCTCCTCTGATCTAATATTCTGCACTTTTTTTTCTTGAATTAGCTAATTGTTGTTCATCCGGTTGAGTACTGAATTAATACAGTTCCGTGTAGTGCCTTTTAGTTTCCTCGCTTATTTAAACTCTGCTCGTAATAATTTTGTTTCTTAAACCCTTGACTTTTATGATTTCTTTTGTGCTGGAGTGAATATTTTTATTTATAATCCTTAGTCCTTTGTTTCCTTTATTACATCCAATATAATTTGTATACTATACTTACTGTGTCTTTTCGGATTTCTTTTGTTATTAGTTAACGCAGCCAGTTCTATTTGATCTTTGTTGGTGTGGACTTTCAGATTTCTTTGTTTTTTTATCATCTTTTGTGTTTTGTTACTGATTTTATTCGTATGTGCTTGTTTTTTGGTAGCTAATTTCTGCGCGGTTTCCCTAATTGCTGTTGTCAGGTTATCTATGTATTTCTTTAAGCTATTTATACCTTCTAATGTTTTATCATCAGCTTGTCTGATGGTCTTTGTCAATTCTTGTTGGTATAGTACATTGTTTTCTGACAGCTTGCTAGTGTCTATTGTCTTATTTTTTAGTTTGAATGTTTGAGCTCTGACTGATTGAAGGTTTGCATAGATTTTTGCCCTAACCATTTGGTGTATTAATTTATGATCGTTACATCTTAAATGTTTCTGGCTGGAAATTATAAAATCTATTTCGTTTTTTATTTTATGGAGGGGCTTTTCCATGTCCGTTTTTCATTTTTCTTAATGAATGTGTTCATTATACGTAGATTTTTTGTTTCGGTAAAGCTTACCAGTAGGTTTCCTCTTTCATTTCTACAATACCGTGCCTTCCCATGCTGTTTTCTGCTTCTACTTGTTTCTTGCCAACTTTAGCATTGAAGTCACTCATCATCTTCTATACCCACATTTAGTTTCGTATTTCTTTTATACAGTTCGTAAAAAATAGGATCATCCCTCAAGGTCGTGCAGATTGCGACACCAGTAGGTAAGCAAGTCCGTGTTAGACAAGGCTACAACACTACCTACTTCATACGAACTGAACTTTAGTAGGAATGCACCCATCTGGAAATGCAAAGCATAACCACAACGAACCCCGTTTTGTTACCAAATTCGAGCAACAGCTTTAAAGATTTTTCAAATTTCGGCGGCCATTTCGACCCTGTTCCCGAAGAGATATCAAAAAACGGTTTTAGTCTTTGACGTGGAATCCAAATCTGAAGTCAAAATTTCAAAATTTAATAAATAATGCAGATAGACAGACAGACTTTGCAAATTTAGTAACGACTCCTATCGGAGTTCGTTGAAAATAGAAACTTGCTCACACTTTGATTTTATGCATCTATAGGAATTTTCTCTTACATAGGAACTCAGCGTGAGAGGACGTCTAAAACGTTCTTTTTATTATATGCTCACGTCCCTACTTATGCGTAATGCACGACTAGCAACTAGTTGGTGAGTGTCTACAGTTGATCTATAATTTACTATAAAAAAGGTTGAGAAAAGGAACTTGACATAAATCTTTTGATTCTGTGTTTGAGCGTGATGAAAAATTGGACTGAGCAAAATGCATATTAGCTTAGGAGCAAGCTATATCAGACAATCATGATCGTAGAGTTGAAGATGTTATGAGTGACTAACAGGCTACTTTGCAGTACTAAGTTAAAAGAGTACAACTTATAGTGTTCAGATTGTAAAAAAGAGATTCATTAGAAAATCAGAAGAAAATTGGTATTAAAACGCGAATTTTTGTTTTTCATAGTGTTCCAACCTGAAGGTATCATAGGCGCTGACTACGTGGGTGCTTCTACTATACTAGTGGTGAAAGATTCAGGTAGATACTAAGTATAACTATAAAGTAATCTTAATCTTATATTTTAAAAATGTTGAGCACCCACAGGAATTTTATAACGTCAGCGTCTATGGAAGGTATGTGTGTTTTAGTAGAAAGATGAACGGTACTGCGCAAAAGAAAAATTTAGGAGAATCTCAAGATTCAATTTTGAAATTTATTTATCGTATTTTGGAAAGCTATCACGTGCATGCCTTATGTAACATAGTCAGAAATCTCATAAAATAAGGCAAGAATGTTCATAGATAGTAACACCAACAAGGAGTTTTAGTACGAACTGGTGTGAAACCTGTCGCAGACATTACATACCGTTGACGTTACTATGAATACTATATTCAGCGAGAAAAGACCGGTGGAAAAGCAGAACTCGAAGCATAACTTTCTTATGTGTAATAATGTGTCGAGAATTTGATAGAAGTCAAGGTTGGTTTGCAAGAAAAGATATTCGACGTGAATTTTCCACTTAATAAACTTCTAGTTTGGACAATTTACACAAGTGCTATACCGGCGACAATTTTAGATAATTTTTTAAAGAAACGTTGGTGTGCCCTTTTACGAATGACTTCTGGCAATTTGCTTACTTTGAATATGACTACAATTACTAAATTTTCGGCAATAAAAGACAGTTGTGCTTGATGAAAGTGTTAGCTACCTTAATGTACGATTACTGAGAAGGCATTTAGTGCATAGAACAAGATAGCAGATAGCTGTAATTCATATTGCGATGAAATGGTTGGAACAAAATAAAAAAGGAAAGACTGGCTTATAACACTAAGGACTTACTGATTACGCAACATGGCATCCGGTTTAACAGAAAGTGTCAAAAGCCTGCAATATTTGAAAAAGGCCTACACCTGTTTCTTTCTGACAACCCGGACGTACTATGATAGATTTTGAAAATATGCCCATAAAAAATAACCTTTTACATAAAATAAGGTTTGTAATGGTAGATTGGGTCACGTGTGCTACCAAGAATAGCGGAGCTACGGAAGCACATTGTAGGGAAACGATCTGCATAGCTATCAACAAGAATTGTGCTTTGGCAAGAAGAGGTCCTGCGATTACCCGTTCTAAGACTGTTAAGAAAAACTTTAAAGAACAAGTGACAAAAGTGATAAATTATTAGTCTTAATTTCCTTATGCTAGAAGGAATGTAAATGAGTAAATGAGGCTGTTATATGCTGCTTTGTTATTGCGGTACTATTGAAAAAAAAACATTCTCCTGCAAACATTTCAACAATTTTGTAACCTCGTGAAAGACTACAATGAACTTTTCCCTGGCTGTAACAATATCCTTCTTCGTAGATGTTGAGTTCATAGGAAGTTTCTACGTCTTCTGCTTTTCCAGTCAGTACAGAGCGGATATCGTGCCACATCCGGTATTGGCATGTAAGAAAAGAATGCAGTTGTTCAAATCGTCAGGACTATTCCAGACCTTGATGTTAAAAATCTTTTTAGTTGAAGTGGTAGTACCAGGATTCAATATCTTTATGGAGCTACCATCATCTGCAAACATTGCAAGAATTTTGTCTGAGGCGACTACTGAAATTTGTTGTCCGGGCTCATTCATGTCTAACGCTGTCCTCACGATTATGGCATCTACTTCCTCAGCAGCCCGTAAGACAGCTTGTTCGAAGTGCATAGATAACAGATCTGCTTGTCTTGTATTGTTTTGTCCACTTTAAAGCGTTGTCGTCACTCTCTGCGAATGTCCGCATCGAAGTTCGGCCTTAACTAATTGTTACATATTCATTGTGTCTCTAACTTCCTTAGCACACGCTCCAGCCACATTCTGGGTTTAGACGGTCCAAGACCAAAAAACTCCATAGTTAAAGTATTATTGTAACGCAAGATCACGTTAGACGATGATTTACTACCAGAACACGGTTCTTGGTAACAGTTTTGCAAATGGTCTTCCTACAACTCTTACAATCGTTTTATTGCTTGTTATTGAGCATACATGTAAATATGCGGTGAGAAAGTTTACTTCACGCCGGGAATTATTTATAATAGGCACGTTATTGATATCTGCCCCAGAAAAACGACCACGGTGCCAAAAAGAAAAAAGTGCGCATCTTTCTTTTTAATTTTCCAGCTGTTGATAGTTTTTGTGAAACCGATTGCCTTGTTACGTACCCACTAAGTCCTCAGGGTTATAGACCACTCTTTCGTCTTTTCTTTGGGCATAGTCCAGTCAATGAGCTGGGAGAATTAAAAAAAACACTCAGCACGAATTTAAAACCTCTTTTTTGCAACGAGTTCTATATGACCTCAAGGTCATTTATGAATACTGAGACTTTCCCCCTCCTCGCCCCCCCTTCTGCGCTAAATCGCGAAATCAACCCTCCTAACCACCCCTTTCTGGAGATTTTTTTTTATTTGTGAAAATGTGTGAATTTTAGCTCGAAAATGGTTTCTAGGAAGTTTATTGGGTTGCTGATCACAAATCCGGCATTAGTTTTCCGGAAAAGTAAACCTGGCCGTAGAAAAATGGAAAGTTTGGCCTAATCTTTCTTCTTCGTGAAAATTTTGAATTTTAACTCTAAAATAGGTTATAGGAGGTTCTTTTGGTCGCTGATTACGAATCCGATATTGGGTTTCCGAAAAAAACCACCCTGGTCGTGGAAAATCGGAAAATTTTGCCCAATTTCGGAAATCATTTTGGAATTTCAGCTCGAAAATGGGTTCTAGATAGCTTTTTTGGATCGCTGATCACGAATTCGATATTAGTTTTCCGGAAAAACTATCCTGGTCGAGGAAAATTGGAAAATTTTGTTATTTTCTTTATATTTCTCATGTTTAACCGCTCTTAGGTGGCAGTTCATCTCGCTTTCGGTGTAGTTGACATGTTTGGGACCAGTTTTCACTGTTGCAGTAAAAAGTGCGAAAAACCCGTGGAAAATCATTGGGAAATTTTCAAAAAAAACGTGTTTCATGTCAATTTCGGAGTAATAGCATGCTGCCTCTTCGAAAATAACAATGAAAACATCTAGAGAAAATATAGTTTATAGTTTATGTATTATACATACTTATCTGAGCAACAAAAACAGTTTCTTTAAAAACTAAAATTAGGATGGTGTAAAGTTACCGTTACTGTTAGCAAACAATTTCTCTATCATAAAGGGTAAATCTCGGAACTCAACTAGTAATGATTTTATATTTGATCAATTATTTTGAAAGAAAAACGAAGACTGAAGGACCATTGATACCTGTGAGTGTCGTATAAGAGGTTCAACTTATTGTTAATTAAGTATAATTTGTTAAATACCTATATCTACCAACTGTGTTATTATTGCAGCAAGTAACTTCTAAAATAATAAATGGAAAAATTACAAGCTGGATGAAGTTTTGTGGAGATGTAACAATATCCCCTATATTAGTACATATATCAGGTTGGATTGAAAAGTTTCCAAAATTGCCCATAGGTGCCTGCCGTAATTCAATTTATTTTGCATGAAATAGGGTTGTATTTCCGTTGTTTATAGAAAACCTCGAATTCATCTGTCATTTAGTTCACTTTTGATAACCATTGATGCACTTGTATTTCGTGATTTTTAAATTGAAATCTGCAACTACTTCACAAATCACTAACAGGATCCACGATATGGTGTTAGACAATCGTCGAATAAAATAAAAACGCATTCGTGCTCGAACTTCAGCAGAGTGTTTGCTGTTGTTTAGGAAAGATCCAGTCGATTTCATTAGGAGATGACCATGGACGAAGCTTAATGGATTCTGTTTTTTTGGGATGCTAAGGGCATTTTACTTATTGACTATCTAGAGTAAGGAAAACTCAGATCAGCTCAATACTCTTCAACACTTTTAGAACAACTAAATGCAGCAGTTCGTGAAAAACATCCCGAAATCAAAGAAAGAAATCTTGTTTTACGAAGATAACGCATCAGTCCATGTAAGTACAATTGCTCGACAAAAAAAGTCGAGTTGAAGATCGAAATCGTTTGCCGTCTCCTCTACTCACTCGACTTGTCTCCATAGGATGTTCATCTGTTCCCCAAACAAAATTTCTATCTGGAATTCAGGTCCAATGAAGAAGTCATCAACGCTTCAAATCCATATTTTGCAGGCCTCGAAAAAAATCATTTTCGTGAAGGGATTGAAAAGTTGGGTATGAGTTGGTCTAAGTGTGCTCAATTACAGGGTGATTATCTAGAAAAATAAAATATATCTTGGGCTGAATTTCATTTGTTTTTACTTTCGTTCCGGGAACTTTTCAATCCAGCCTCGCAATCGTGATAATTTTTTTCTATGTAGAGCATATTTTTATAAAATATTATGTAATAAATAGAACATAATAAATATTTTTTCTGCGGAAATCTTTACAAGGTTTGTTTTTCCACATCAGCCTCGGATTAATAGTAGTGGAATGCTGTTGTGTGCTATACTTCTATTTATTTTGACTCATAAAAACGCCATAGAGAGAAAATTTTCTTTATTGAGTAAATCGCTGCTTCTAATCGGAACTCTTGAGATTTTACTAAATGGGCATTTCAAATCGTATTGTATAGTTTTGACTTTCATTTGAATTATCCGCCTCTCGTCAATTTGTAAACACTAAGAGAGAATGTGTGAAAAGTTTTCAGGTTTCAGTTTATTTGAAAAGCAATTTCCTAATATTTAATAAGACACTCAAATAATTTTTTCTTGTTAACTGCAGCCAGTGACAGTCAATTTATTTAAAGTTTGATTTAATGTAATATAAATTTATTTAGTGTTCCTAAGATTCAATTATGCCAATCATTCTTTTAGTTAAATAGCATTAAGTATTGAAATGGAAAATGACTTCATCTAGTAGAATTAATTATTACTGAACTTCTTTTCTATATTGTATAATTTTTTACAGCATATATTCTGCGGCGTCTATTGCCATTTTTATCTCAAGGTTTCGGTTTTAGAAAAATGTGTATGCGCAGTGTGGAATTTAACGTTACCGAATTTAAACAGATGTCTGTACCAAGACTTTTCTCTAGTATCTTAGTAGTTGTTCTATAATCGTGGGTGCTAATAATAAAGTTTGATTTCAAGTAAGTTTTTTATCTTGTTATATCTAATATACCATCTAGAAAATAATTTGATAAATTCTTTGCTAAAACTCTAATTTTCGAATATTTTTTACAAAATTATTTTTTAAGTAAAACAAAAGCAAAATGTGTTAAATAACTAAAGCGCAATTATTTGTAAAGTAAGTAACCAAAAGTTATTTTTAAGCAGGAAAATAACAGCAAAATATAAATATTACTACAATAAACAAACAAAGTTAACTACCCACGTGTACCCCCATTTTTCGCAAAATGTGGAGCAACATAAAAGATGATCTATATATTATTAGATGATCCTATGACATCATTTTTATTTTAATTATTAACTTCAATACAAAAAGTAGGTAAATGAAATATTTTCTATTGAACGACAAATAGTATGTACTACATAAACACAAAATTTAGGTTACATCCTAGTTGTTATTTCTAAAATACCTACATGAATAAAGCGAAATAGTAATAAAATTGTATATTCAAGGTCAATCATTGCTTTTGTATTGCATAACATGGTCTAGTGGAGATTATACTAAAACTAGGTAGTAACCTTGATAATTTAAATTCCAAACGGTAGGCAACTGGAAATAAATTTAAATTAATTCATAAGTCGCGTTCATGTCTTCTAATTGAAATTTTACTGATATTTTTGATAATTACTTAAAATAATTCTACACTGATCAGAGAAGTTCTACTACTATATAAAAATATTGTGCTATATAATTAAGGATCGAACCTCGTAAGTTAATTTAAAAACCATTGGTAAATTATTTTGCATTTATAAGCATTTTTAATACCAATTACAGGCTTAAGCAATACTAGATAAATTTAACTATCTAAAATAAAAATTATCTTGATTATACATATTATACAGTATTACGATCATAAAAAATATAAAGTGTTATTGCTCTTGGTAATTATAATGTAAAAATATCTAATAATTCTCTAGTTTTGTCTACTACATCGTTTACTATTTTCTTAGAAAAAAAAAACTAAAAAAACTAAAAAAACTAGGGTTTTTCCACAAACAACTTTACAAACAAATGTCATCAAGAATGTTGTTTACAGTATTGAAGTATACTTAGAATAAACAGCACACACTTAAAAAAAGCAATTTTGAAAAATATTTACTATATACTTCTTGATGTTTCGAACTGTTTCACATTGCCATCGAGAGTTGAGCTGACCTCTAAAACATATCTTTTACTCCAGAGAAAAGACTACTAGGTTCATAGTAACTAAGAAAAGCGTTTAGTTCCTGATACTTAAAGCTATTCTATCTTAATTTTCTCTAGATGAAATCTTGTTTATTTGAAGCTACCTAATTTTGTTAACTGAAAATATAGTAAACACAAAATTCGGCTGTTGCATTTGGTGCTTCAGATACAACCGAATAATTAAATTTCCGTTTCTTGCCCATTAATAACTCACCTTTTCTAGATTAATTTAAAATAAAAGGACATAATAAAGCAAAATAAAACTACATCAATCCATGAAAGCAACATTCATAGATTATCTTGAGACTTATAATTCCACATTGCTTGATTAGATGCTATAACTAATTTTCCTTAAATCCTATCATTTTTCATAACAAATTTCAGTTGTAATTTTACTTCAAAATTATTGTATAGCAGACTAAGATCTGGAGAATACGCCATACGTTATACGGTGTAAAGACGCAGCTAAAAAAGCCCTACCAGCAAAACTTCAGAGATGAAACTTGGTTAAAAGAAGTCTGAAAGCTGTTGAAAGTAATTGCTTCGACAGCAAGCTACAGTTACTTTATTTAAATTGCATTGAGGTTTTGCTATGAAGAAATTAACCAACCAGATTATACAAATTTATATGTCAGGTACAAATCGTAAATTCTAGAACATGCAAAACAACTGAAAGGTACAAACAGATGGATAGATGAAGACTTTACCAAAAAAAATACAAGAAGAAATGGGAAAGCTGATACCCCACTTACAAGATGCGAGACAGCAAGGATACAAGGCTACATTGAGATATGATAAATTAATAATTAACAACGAAATATACAGCGCTAATAACCTCGAAATGAAAAAAGGAGCAGAAGGAACAGAGGAATTCGCGGGAAGCAGAGATCGTAAAAGAACGGTGAATGAAAGATCACCCGAAGGGATCACTATACAACAATAACTAAGAAAAATAACCAGGACAAAAGAGGATCCCAAAAACAAATAGATAAAGCTAGTATAAAAGACAAAAAGCAAGAGAACAAACACGGCAATGGAAAAGGAAATGAATCAGACAATGCAGTAAAAAAAGTAAAAACAAAAGCGAAGTAAATTTCAAAAAAGAAATAAAATTAAAGCAAACACAGAAACAAAAAAAAACTGAAATAAGAATAGAAATAGGTATTTTGAAGTTGGATTTATCGTAAATGAAGGAATTAAAAAAGTAGTAGTCGATTTTAAACCTGTAACCGGCAGAATATGCTATCTGAGACTACGTGGTAAATATAGAAAAATAAGTATCATAAATGGACATGCACCAACAGAAGAGAAAGAAGCAGAAATAAAAAATTAATTGTACAAAAGACTAACACAAACAACAGCATAGACATCAACAGATAATAAGCACTCATTCTGATCATAAAGATATTCATAAAGTAACATGAATATCTCCAGATGGCAAGACAAAAAATCAGATTGATTATGTACTAACTGAAGATAAGCATTGCGCAAGTATCCGGGACTGTAGAAGCTATAGAGGGGCTGACGCCAATAGTGACCATATGTTAGTTTAGTCAAAGTTAAACAAAAGTTACCAATTAAAAGAAGAGCAAAAAAAAGAAAGACGACAGTACAAAATAGACCTGCTTCAAAACGAAGATATTGTACGTGGTTTCAACACAGAACTAAGCAAAATATTTGCAATGGAGACAGATGAACTTGAATCAATAGAAAATGAATGGAGAGAAATAGAAATAGCGATGATAGAATCGGCGAATATACGAGGGCTGTTTGACGGAAGTGTGACATTTCAATAAAGAACAGGTTTAGCCTAGATTTTTTTTATTATTTTTCAACATAGTTCCCTTCAAGTGCTACACACTTAGTCCAACGACTTTCCAATTTCTTTAAGCCTTCTGAGAAATGTTCTTTTGGCAACTCGTCAAAATAGGCCTGCGTTGCAGCAATAACCTCTTCATTTGATGCGAATTTTTTTTCCTGCGAGAGATTTTTTCAAATTCGGAAATAAAAAAAGTCTCTTGGGGCCAGATCCGGTGAGTATGGTGGATGGGGAAGCAGTTCGTAGCGTAATTGTACCAATTTAGCGGTTGCAATTGCAGATGAATGAGATGGGGCGTTGTCGTAATGAAAGAGCACTTTCTTACGTGCCAAATGTGGGCGTTTTTTCTTTAAGATAACATCAAAACGGGTCAATAAATCAGCATAATATTGGCCAGTTATTGTTTTACCCCTTTCCAAATAGTCAATATGGATTATGCCTTTAGAATCCCAAAAAATAGTCGCCATGACCTTATTAGCCGAGTGACCAATTTTAGTCTTCTTTGGTGCACGTTCGTCTGGTGATATCCATTGTTTCACTGTTCCTTTGTCTCAGGGGTATGGTGGTGGATCCAGGTTTCGTCAACAGTCACATATCGGCGAAAAAACTCAACTGGATTACGTTGTAACATGACCAAACATTGATTTGAAGGTTGAACACGAATTCTCATTTGGTCCACTGTGAGTAATCGCGGCACCCATCTTGCCGATACCTTTTTAATATACAAATGTTCGTGTAAAATATTATGCACCCGTTCGATTGAGATGCCAACAGCATCAACTATCTCGCGCACTTTCAAACGTCGATCAGCCATTACCATATTATGGATTTTGTCAACGATTTCCTTAGTAGTGACCGTTTGTAAGGGCCCGGGGCGTTCACCATCGTCAGTGCTCATACGGCCAGTTTTAAATGAATTAAACCACTTGGAAACCATTCCATGCGATGGAGCAGATTCACCGTAATATTTCCGTAATTTCTCCTCAGTTTCTTTCACTGTTTTTCCACGTAAAAAATAATGTTTAATTAAAACACGAAATTCACGTTTTTCCATATTTACAAAATAGCACAAACTTGATTGATTTCTATGACTGCCAAATGTATACTATTTCACAGATTGACATGAAATTTGGAGGTTAAGCCTCTAAAAGACTGACGTATATGCTAATGTTTTCGATTTACCGATATCAGCGCCATCTAGCGGAAAGTCACGCTTCCGTCAAACAGCCCTCGTATAGTTGCGCAGCACTGACGTTAACCTTCCACGACTCGCGCTATATTCTGTAGTATTAGGGTCCAGCAGACTTCTGCATAAAATCGGCCTTACAGGAATTAAATATTATAGAAAAACATTGTTCTCAAGATGAGAGGAGCGGCTGTCGTTTTTGTTTTATAAAATTATTTTTTATTTTGGTAATAATATCAAATACAACACTTGTAGGTATTAATAACTATTAACAAATAGACATTATAACTACTACAACTACTAAACATTTCTACTTATGTAGAAAGTTACAAAAAAACTAAAGCAATCTTTTTTCTTACAAGTAAAACTAATATCTATTGAACCACTTAATATTTTACGCCTTTGTCATACATCCTGGGCACAAAAATTGAGCGTGACTAAGACAAACAAAGTTTCGACATTTTAGACAATTGTATTTTGTTTTACTGTCTTTTTTTGCAGAAATAGCATCTTTTTCTCGTTCCAGATGGATAGTTAGGTTTTTCAGCTCGTTTATTCACCATTCCTGCTATCTCCTGCCGACGCGGTCTCACTTTTCTCGGCAAGTTTGTCACTTGAGCACGACGCCTTTGATGCTCTTCGGTAAGGGAACTCATGAGGTCTTTCAGGAACTGTCTTCGTACACATGTATATGTCTTATTATTTGTTACATAAATTATCCGAGCATTTATAACTGCAACATTCATAAGATGAAAAAAATCACCATAGGCCAAAGGCGCGTGTTTCTTGTTACTTCATAGGTAGTACACATCTTGTCTGCGGTATCCACACCGCCATTGGTTGAGTTATAGAATGTGATCATCTCTGGTTTGGATTCTAAATCGATTGTATCGTCGTGGTGCATACTAGAAGCGAGGATAACGTTTTTGCTTTTGCGTGGCACATAGGAAACAATTGTTGTGTTTGCTTGATAACCAAAGACACTTGAAGACTCAAGACGATCTTTTGAATTAACAAATTCGGGAGGCAACTTGGATTTATCCCAACTAACGTCAAGTTGTGATCTGTTATCAGTTTGTTTATAAGTGGAAAGGACGTGAAATAGTTATCACAGGTAATATTTAGTCCAGTTCCAAAAATGGGAGAAGCAAGTCTTAACACGATACTTGCAGCATCATTTGGAAGAGAAAAACGCCCTTCAGCTTGTTTTCCAACGTACACTTCTATGTTTTGGATATATAGCATTTCTGCGTCAACCATGGAGAAAATTTTTATTCCATACTTATTGGGTTTCGAAGGGATGTATTGCCGGAATGAACATCGACCCCTAAATTGACGCCAGCTTATCTTCAGATTTTCTTTTGTTTCGCGTTATTTTGTCAGCAAAACGCAACAATCTAAGTAAAAATAAAAATCTCTCTTTGGACATCGTCAACCAAACCTTTTCAACACTAGTACTATTTTCTCCCAGAGATCATCAACATTGAAACGGCTGCTCCGCAAAACTCCTGCCAAATATAATAGGCTTAGTAATGTCTTTATTTCAAATAGGTTGGTGCTCTTCGCATCCCTTGGTCAGGAAAAGTTGTCTCTCTGTGACTAAATCTTTTTGTTTGTATTTTCAACAAGAATTTCTAATATTTTATCACAGAAGAATAAATTCCAACATTCGTATACAGTCTTTACATTTTTAGTACAAGGTCTAACGTCAGGTAACGGCGTAACAATATTGCATTTTCGAGTTCTAGTTTTTTTATTAGAAATATTATGTTTATTCCAAGTGACTCTCTTATCTTTTCCAAGAAATGCTGACATACGTGGAACTTTTAGCGGACGCTCAGCACATTCCTCTTCGCAGTCTCCTTTTTGCTCGGTATTCGTTTCTTTCGTTCTTTTTTCGACGTTGTTCTCCATAAGGTCAGATTCTTCATCAACAGAAACTTTTCTTTCTTCTTCAACTTCTTGAAGAAGTCGTAAAAGACGATCCTGTTCCGCCTCGTAAGACATCTAGATGCCTATCTAATTAGTATGCTACACCAGAGACCGATAAAAAACAGAAACTTACCTTGAAAATTAATAGAATCTAGTCAAACACAAAATTAAAAATAATCTGACACAGTAACGTTACAACTCGCGCCGGGTCTGACAAATTTTTAACACAGTTTTCGACTAAAAATAAACAGCTCAGACGTGGGGCTTTTTGAGTCAACTCGTCTACTAAATATCGAAAGTTACTGTGCATTTCAGCCTCCTGTCTCACCTCACCACCAAATGAACTGTACAGACATTTGCGTTGGGTCTGTGAGACTTGGCGCGGGTCGTGGAGGGTTAAAAAAAAAGGAAGAAAGGTTTAATGAAGAATGTAAATATGCGTTAACAGCAAGAAACCGAGCAAAAATAGAAAAAGACAAGCACAGAACAAAAGAAACAATCAAAATATACAATGAGAAAAGAAAAGAAGCGAAACAAATTTGCAGGCAAAAAAAGAGGCAGCACCTAGAAAGAAAATCAAAAGCAATAGAAGAACAATATAAAAACAAAGAAATAAGAAACTTTTATCAAGAAGTCTAAAAAGCAAGGAAAACAACAAATATCAGGGCAATTTACTGTAGAAGTAAAGAAGGTGCACTCTTCGGAGATACAATAAATAAACTGAAAAGATGGGCACAGTATTTCGAAGAGCTGCTAAACGGAGCTGAAGAAGATGAACAGTTAATAGCACCACACCAAATATCGCAAGATAATGTATAAGACGACGTGGAAGAACCAACTCAGCAAGAAATGATAGAGACAAAAAAGGAACAAAAAAATTATAAAAGCGCTGGAAATAATGGAATTCGAGCAGAAATTCTAAAACTTGGAGATAAGAAATTCAATAGAAGATTATACCATCTTATATACAGAGTGTGGCGCGAAGAGGTAATGCCGAAACAGTGGAGTTGTGCAGTTATTTGTCATATATTTAAAAAAGGCGATAAGGCAGTATGTAAAAATTACCGGGGGATCGCCTTACTGGATGTGGTATACGTTGGTTGTTCCAAAAATTTTGAAAATCAAATACGTAAGTTTTTTTTAAAAAGTTTTTTATTATATTTTTCAAAGTATTCATCACCAGCATGTATACATAGTTTTATTCGAGAAAACCAATTTTCAAAACATATAAGATAGATATTTCATGAAAATCGGACATTTAAATGTAAGGTCTATTGTTAATGGTTTCAATTTTTAGTAAATTTAATTAATTACAATAATTTCCATGTTTTTGCGGTAAGTGAAAGCTGGCTGCCAGAGGATGTGGTTGAAGGAGCAGTTTTCATACCTGGTTACCAGTTTTTTAGAAAGGGCAGGGGCAGCAGAGGGGGTGTGATAGGCATATATGTGAGAGCTGACCTAAACTGAGAAGAAGTTTCTCTCGATTTTTCAGTTGACAATGATATTGAATACTTATTTGTTAAGATCAAATTGAACGCAAAAGCTATTGCTATTGGGGTACTTTACAGACCAACCCGGTAACAGCATAAATAACTTTGTAAATAATTTGGACGAGATGTTGTCTATTATTACACCCACAGTTGATAACTTTATATGTTTGGGCGATTTTAATGTAAATTTCTTTAATGTCGATAATCCAGTAAATACATGCTTGAAGTCATACGATCTAACACAAATACTAAATGAACCTACTCGAATAACAAATACGTCCAGCACCCTTATAGACTCTATTTTTGTTAGCGGTAATTTAGTTATTAGTAATTCAGGTACAATCGAAGCTAATGAAATTTCTGATCATAAAGCAGTTTTCTGTAATTTGAAAATAGAGACAAACAAATTTAAACCTAAAATTGTAAAATTTAGATGTTTTCGTAGCTTTAATTACAATCTATTTTTATCAGATTTACAGTCTCTGCCATGGCATCAAATGATTCGCGAGAATGATATTGATAATAAAATCTCCATTTTCATGGCCTTTACCTTAGATGTTTTTGATAAACATGCACCTGTTAAGGAGGCACGGGTCACTAAACCTAGGGCCCCTTGGCTAACAGATAATTTAAAGGCAATCATGAAGGAGCGTGACAGTGCATTAAGGAAATATAAGCGTACTAGGCTCCCTTCGGACTGGAATCGGTACAAAGAACTTCGGAATTTTATGGTATTATCCATTCGTCGTGAAAAAAGGGCTTATCTTAATTCACTCGCAACGAAAAATAATTCACGTAAGATGTAGTCTGCCTTATCTAATTTAAATATTGGTTTTTCACAGCAACGTACAGTGCCAAGTAACTTAGCTGACCCTAACTCGATCGGAAATTATTTTAGCTCTTTTGTTCAATCTTCAACTTCCAACTGCGATACACAAATACAGTATTATCAAAATATTCGGCACTTCAGCAACCAAACTTTTGATTTCTCTCTTACCTCAATAGTAGAGGTGCATGAAACTCTGTTTAGTCTTAAATCTAACGCTCTTGGTTCAGATAACATTACGCTCATAATGCTAAAATATTGTAGTCCTTTTATCGATAAATATATTACTCATATCATTAATTGTTGCATTGAGTTCTGTTACTTTCCGTCGGCGTGGAAGGAGGCCATTGGTCTTCCACTACCTAAAGTTTCTAATCCAAGTAGTTACTCTGACTTAAGAATAATTAGCATTTTACCGTGTATCTCTAAAATTTTTGAAAAGATACTATATAAACAAATATATGCCTTTTCTAACAACAACAATATACTATCCGTATGTCAATCCGGTTTTAAGAAGGGTCTTAGTACTGCTAGTTCTCTCGCCACTGTCACGGATGATATTATAAGCGCAACTGATAGGCACATGATAACCGTTCTCGTACTGCTCGATTTCTCTAAAGCTTTTGATACAATAAGTCATAATCTTCTGTGTGCAAAACTTCAGTACTACGGGTTCGTCAATAATGCAGTCAACTTAATAAAGTCTTATCTATCCGACAGGAGTCTGATAATTAAAATTAACGAGCAACTGTCACAATCATATTCATTAACTTCCGGTGTTCCTCAAGGGTCTATTCTAGGGCCTCTGTTATTTATTATATATACCTCAGATATTTTAAATTCCTTGAAGCATTGTAATGTTCAGGCGTATGCTGATGACACGCAAATATATAAATCATTTAACTTTTCTGATAGAACTCAAGCTTATGAAGACATCAACAGTGATCTTACTCTTATTAAACACCTTTCAATGCAACACAACCTAAAACTTAACACGAGTAAATCAAAACTATTAGTGTTTGGTAACAAAAAAAATATTACAGCACCAGATTTAAATCTCAACATAAATATAGATAACGAACTTTTACCAGTAGTCGACTCTGCAAGAAATCTCGGTATTATATTAGACACTAAACTACGTTTTAGGCTACATGTTACAAAACTATTGCAAAAAACCTATTCCTCGTTAAAATTACTATACGCAAATCGTGATATTTTAAACTCTGCTCAAAAGAAAATGCTTACAGAATCTTTAGTCTTATCGCACTTTAATTACTGCAGTTTTATTTATGGTCCTTGCTTAGAAATGTATGATAAAAATCGCATACAGAAGGTTCAAAACTGGTGTTGTCGATTAATCTGCAATCTACGGAAATATGATCATGTATCTAATAGCATTAGCGAGCTCAAATGGCTGAAAATGGAAAATCGTTGGAAATACCAGTTGGGTTCGTATACACATGCTCTATTAACTTCCATGCAGCCATCTGCTAGCCTTTCTGATAGATTGGTCATTAGGTCTCAAATTCATTCTGCAAACATTCGTAATAAAGGTATGCTCACAATACCGCAGCATTCAACAACCTTGTTTCGCAGAGGATTTACTTATAATGCTGTCTCAGTATATAACTCGATTTCCCCTTACATAAAAAATCTTGGTCTAAATAGATTTAAAAGCTCTTTAAAAAATCATTTTTTGAGTCTGCAATAACCACCATGCGTATGTCTAACTACCTACATCAGAACAAATTAAATCAGAACAAATTAATTTAATCTTTATGTCCTATTTTTATATATTTTGCGTAGTCTCCTGGTTAAATAGAGTAGCTTTTATAGCTGTTGTTGTTGACGAGGGGTGGGCTAGGAGTTCATATGGTCACGGATATGCTTCCATGTAAGGGGTTGCTTGCATAATTGGTGAGAAAACGCAAAAACTATTGTGTATTGGCATAAATAACAAATTCTGTTATGCATGTGCTGCCAAAAAAAAAGGGAAAATCATGCTTGTTGTGGTAATTTCAATGAATCCAGTACAACAATGGAAAGACAGATTATTATTAAAGATTCAATTTTAGCGAACAAGATCATGGTTTACGTTACAAATTTATGATAGGCGATGATGATTTTAGCGTGTTTGCGAGAATTTTACAGAACGTATCTTACGGCCGTTCAGTGCAAAAATTAAAATGTGCCAATCATGTAACCAAGGCATTCACATCAAATCTCATAAGATTTCGATGAAAACAATTAATATTGAATCTCGTCGAATTTTAAAATCACGTATCAACCGTTTTACAGTGGACGTTAGAACCGCTCTAGCCCGATCCAAAGATGTGATTCTACTGAAATAAGATCTTATAAACATGCCTTATCATATCTTTGGTTGCAGAAAGGAAATATTCACGAGAAAACATTCTAATGAAGGGGACCATGTTGTTTTATTACAACAATGAAATGTTTTTGAAGAAATATAAAAATGCGTTGACAATGTTGTTCGCAAAGCCGATTGCTTAAAAATAAATGTAACTACTAATTATGCTGAGAGATACATGTCTTTAGTTGCAAAGTTTTCAGGAGGCAAACGTGTTAATTATAGTACCGGTGGTTCATACTCAAGAAGATGCTTTGGTGCTGCCGTAGCCTACGACTCAGGATCCTCTTGGCATTTTAGTATGATTAAGAATAAACCTTTAAATACACTGTGTGCTAGACGAGAAAGATTACGACTCCTCAAGTACAAAATTAGACGCACTACGACCAGAAAACGTCACGTTGATACAGATTGTGGCCCAAATGCTCAGGAAGCTTTACCTGATTTACCAGAAGTAGAAATAGCAAAAACAGATCTGGAAAATAGCGCAATCAACGGTGATAACATAGAAAAGGTCAGCATCAAAATTCACTGTGGCATGACATGTGACGGAATAGATTTGCCGCGTCAAATTTTGGGACCATTTGCCTTCGTAGACAAACAACATCTTGCCAAAATGCTTGCCGGCTGCAAGTTTTGCGGGGCCCAGGGCAGCAAACAAAAGAAACACTGCTTTCTTAGATATAGTCTAATTTGTTTATTTCAAATATTTAGAAAAAATTAGAAATTTTGTTTGTTCTGAACTAGGGCCGGCTGAAGAGCCGGGTTTGCGGGGCAGCTGCCCAGGGCGTCGCGCTTGCTGGGGCCCCACGCCTTGAGAGAAAAATAATTAATTCTTTGTATCGATCGACAAAAATGTAACACCTTTTCTGGACGATTTAAATATTTATCGAAAGGCCATGCTGTTAAATAAAATGTAATAGTATTATAACAAGCATGGCAACGTACTACATACAGATTTGTAGATAGATTTTATCTGATGAAATTCATAAAATGCATAATTCTTTTACAATGTGTTGGTTAAAGTTGGTTAAAGCAACCGGATTTCGTAATAGTTGGTTCGATATTATTATCTTATAACAGAAATATTCATACAAATTGCTTATATTTACTTTCTTATAAGGCTAAAGAGGCAGTGATGTCATTTAAAATTACCTCCGAAAAACATTTCAGTTACCTACTATAGTCGGTATACTTTGTAAAAACATTTATGCCTACTTGTTAACAGAGCGGCGTAATTTTTTAAAACGGTTTTTAGCATCTGCTATGCAACACGTTCGACAAGAGAGAGAAAACGATAGGTTACTAAAATCTGTCTCACAAATCCCACCCTTAAACTTCAAAGTTAGGCTTTATGACTTATAACCTATTGTGAACATTATCAACTAACCTGCACCCTCCACAAATCTTTTAGTTCAAGAAATTTTTCGCACCCGTAGTCCGTAATTGTTGCTAGGTTAGCTATAGAAAGAAAAAGAGCATGCAGCAAAATGGGTTGCATAAACATTTTTTTTGAAATTTTGACTGCTAGCGCCGCCTTACGTGAATAAGGTGTCAGCATTCGGAAATTTGCCAACGTTAAATAATTATGTATTCAGTGTAAACCACCATTTAGGTTATTCCTAAACCTTAGTTTTACTATTATGTCGCTTATAATGACTTTTTTAATTTTTAGATTGCAACAAGCATGCTGCGAGTATCCAATTGTTTCTGTTGCTGCAGTCTTAAATATGGGTTTCTAACATTTGCTGTAATATCACTGGTAAGTTGCAATTTTAAGCATAGACACTAAGATGATCTAAGATGATTATGATGTAAAGGGGTTTGCTTAAAACACATTCCCTGTTAACTAAACCAACCTTACTTACTTTGTTTGAAATTTCACTTGCAAAAAATTAAAAGCTTTCTTTCATTACAGTTATACCGAATATGTACTGCTGTGTCCTTGTTTTATGTTAGCCCAGATGCTTTATTATCCAGCACTGCGGGTGATCTAAGAGCTGTGCATGCGCTCATGCCAGGTTTTGGCTCCTTTGCAGCGTGGTATGCTGGAACAGCAGCTCTTCTCGCCCTCGCCATAAAAGGAATCTTTGATGTAACTAATTGTGTTAAAAACCCAAACTGTTAATATTATAACTATATGGAAGACGATTGAGTAATTATGTTTTGTCTATTTCAGAAAAGATCGATTTATATGTATCCTTACATTGTTGTTCTAATTGTGGAAATAATTGTGTTAATTATAGTCTCCATAATCATAGCAGTAAAGGTTACTCCATGGTTTCTTATAAATACTCTTATTTTGGCGGGTAAGTATTATTGTATTATATGAAAGTATTATGAGTTATGAGAACATAAATAATAACAAAAGTATTAAACGGCATTTTAATTTGATTTGCTACTATTTTTGATTCAATGCTTTTTGTTGTTTTATTCAGTATCAACAGTATTATCAGAAATATGCTATATTTTTTTTCTACAACCGTCAAATAAAGGTTAGATTTAAGAATCGCCAAGGATACGGGAAGCCTATCTTTTTTTCACATGGGAGCAAAATATATATTTTACGCCCATGTGCGCAAAAAATATGTTTCACGCACATGTGCGAGAAAAAAAAACAAAAATGACACATTAGGTAACTGCTTATTTTTGCAAACTGATACTTTTTTATTTTGCATTTTCATCGCACACTTGTTTTGTATAATTTACTTCGAAAATTTATATAATAATATTTGATGGGTTGTAGAAAAAATGTTGTTTGCATTTTGTGAGCGAAATCGGTGATTTTTTGGCGTATTCGAATGACTTTTTTGCGTCGACCTAACGGTGTCGGCAAAAAATGCCATTCTCATGCGCTACAAAAAAAACACTGATTTCCCGCACTTAATACAAAAATTACTATTGCACTGTACGATAATTTATATAGAAAGTTCTTTCCATCTAAGTACAAACTAATGTGCAACTTTGATCTGCCTATTTCGTTTGTGTTTATAAGCCAACTAACTACAAAGTTTAGTAAGACAGTAGACCCAACTTCTAGCTACATTTAAGCGAATATACTAGAAGATTTCACTAACCTGTTTTATTACATCAAATTAGTCTGTAAAGATTTGCATTTTGTTAATGACAATATTTTTTTTGCAGTTGTCAACATTTACGCCATTATATGCTTGACAAGCTTATATAAAAACAACAGGGACTATGAAAAGAATCGTCCTCCAATGTCATATGATACTGTGCCATTCAAAACTGTTTAACAATCTTCAGACATAGTAATCACAGCAATAGAAACGTTAAGTCTGTGTTGTAACAGAAATACTCAGTTTTCCCGCACTTAATACAAAAATTACTATTGCACTGCACGATAATTTATACAGAAAGTTCTTTCCATCTAAGTACAAACTAATGTACAACTTTGATCTGCCTATTTCGTTTGTGTTTATAAGCCATCTAACTACAAAGTTTAGTAAGACAGTAGACCCAACTTCTAGTTCATATTTACCACAATAAGTAATAGTAAAATAGGAAAACAAATATTCACCAAGAATAATAGACTACGTATAATCATTTGTTAAGATGCAAAAGCTTATTCAACTGAGTTTACGTAACAGATCATAAAACATTGATATATTCTTTATTGTTTTCTTAACTAATGATTACAAGTACTCTGTTGAACAATAGTACAAATCAATTACACTTAAATACGTAGACAGATACTTATATATAAGTATTGTTAACATACAAGATTTTTTACATTTGTATACAGGGTGATTCCGAAATAAAGGGTATCCTTTTAATAGGTGATAAGTGAGGCTAAAAGAAGACAAAACATGAAAAAATGAAGTGGCTCCGTGAAAGTGGAAAATTCTGGCAATTTTCCTAAATATTTGAAACTGAAGCCGTCTCTGGTTAGAAAAAGAAAGTGTTTCTTGTATTCTCGCCTTTGCATTAAAAAGTGAAAGTTAAGGAGATTTACGATGTTTGCAAGCTATTGTATTGCAAGAATAAAAATTTACCAGATATGCCTATTTTCTTGGAATTAACGCAGGTGTAATAGCACAATGAACAATAAATGCCACCATAAGCTACCCCCTGGGCATCTTACAACTTTCCCTTCGTAAATCTGTAGTTGATGAGATTAAAGAAATTGCGATAGCCAGCCTCAAATATGTTTAACATGCAGGGTTGTTGAAATGCAATTAGTAAAAAAATAATAACATACTTTATGTCACGAACAATTAGACTCGAGTCTCACAAGCAACATTTTAATCCCTTATTATTATTTAGTCACTTTTAAATGGCAACGGATGCACATACTACTTAAATGAAACATGCGTCTGAAAGGTACTACTAACTATCGCTTCTGTATTTAATTCAATTCAATAAATTCCACCAATTTTTATTTATGT
>VTPC01000579.1:0-184221 GCA_011009095.1 Ignelater luminosus
AGAGACTGATCGGCAATCCTGCGGCGGTTTGAGTTATCCTACCTTGGATTTTGCTAGCAGGACATTAACTATTTTTCGGTAAAAAGGAACAGGGTTTTCTTTTTTTCTCTTAGTTTTTTCCAAGAAAGATCTTCTGTTTAAATCTTTTAGTTTCCTTGGAGACCAAAAAAGTCTACTTCCTGATGGCGATGTGGATGCGTGGACGAAACACCTGCATTTAGAATGATGTAACTTTTCTTTGAAAGGTTTTTGTTAAATCTTGAACTTTTGAATTAGAAAAACAAGACAGAGCACATCTGAATGGTTTGGTGGTTCCTAAATTTTATTGATTTTAACTTTTCGAAACGTTTTCAGACTTCCGACTACATTCTGTCTGTAGTGTCTTTGTGAACGGATACTAATTTACAATCGTAACTGCTAGAAACTTCTATATTTCCAACTTGTGATTGATTTTTCGTCAGCAAAACTATGTTTTTTGGGAGTAATCGTCAATTAGAGTGCATCAGAACACTTTCCATGATACTCGCAATAAATCGCATACCATAGACTGGATGATCTGGATGAGATACATTAAAGAACTGTCCACTTCTGAAATCTAGCATCTACCATCCACTTAATTTATAGGTATCTGTTATTTATCTTGGGAAAATATTAATGTTGTAAGACTCAGATAAGATATCCCAGTTGAAAACGTTCATTATTTCAGTTACTCTAAAATTCTGTAAGATACCAAAACCGAGCAGAAGGCATATTTGAAATTTTGACAACTTAAAAAACTATAGCTTTATTGGAAATCAATACAGGCTTTTATGATTTAATTATAGATCCCCTAAGATTTTTTTACATAACAGAAGTGAAAAGGAGATCATTTTCAAAGAACCAAAAATATGTGCAGTTAGGGCAATAGTTACTAAGTAATTAAAAAAAAGATCTTACAAATATCTGAAGGAGTAAAACCAAGCTGAACATACTGAAAAAGGAATAACAGAATATAAAGCTCAGTAAGGATAATATATCTAGATAAAATTCATTTGTACAAAACTATCCGATTTTTATTTTACTGAAGGTCAGAAAATTTAGTATGAAAGATTGTTTCTAATCTAGTCTGCCTGAGAATTTTAATAAACTCCTGTTTATAACATCAAGTGAATTTTATAATTATACAGAGTGACCATCTTGCGCACCAAACTACTTTGTATAACCCTATTTATAGTGTCTATTGTTCACAAAAGTATCATATATCCCTGTATGTAACATCATACTTTGCCTTTAGCAGTCAATCTTAATTAATTTCTTGAAAGTGTTGCAAACGGTAACACAAAAAACTTTTTGTCTATGCTCAGGGATCAGTTTGTTCTGATATTTGTTGATTATTTTATTAGTGTTAGAGTATAGGAATGACGTTTTACGTATAATATGAGGGTTAGTAATAGCAAATGGACAACTGTTTTAGCAAGGCATATTAACCGAACTAGAAACGTTGATGTGTCACAGGTAAAAATTTAACGTTCAGTTATCGTATAGATACAAATAGGAATAACCCTTTACAAGGGTTGCATTCTAATTAATTAATACATTTAAAGTACCTTAAAAGGTTACATACTTACTTCGAAATGTCTTTTTAAGGTTTTATTCTTTTTACACACATCCGTTACATTTCTTATTTATACCATAGGAATTTAAAATGAGAATCTGCTTCTACAGGCAATAAATTTAATTTTTTTTTCTTTCCCAATTTTTATTTTTTTCTAAGTAATTTTCATTTTTACCAAGGAACCAAAATTATAGAGAAAGCTAAAGTAGGAAATCTGATTGTTCTTTGTACTGATCGCTCACTAAGACTCAATCGGGACTAGTAAAAATAACACCACGCAAGCAGCCTTAACAGAAGAGTTACTAGATTGCCACAGATTTATGTAAGGCATGTTCAATTTTAATTAATAGTTTTTGACGGGCAAAATTACGAATGAATATTAAATATAAAATTATCATGGTACAAACAATGAAAATGGTAATTTTGTATCTTAGTTAAAAATTAATGTTAATTAAACTAGCATTAATAGAAATAGTCTTAAAAAGGGCCCGAAACAACTAATAAATAACTAAGCACTGACTGCTGTTTCATGTTGAGTGCTATTACGATTTTAGACAAAATACAATACAAAATGGATTACATACACAGATTAAAGAATAGAATTAAAAACTAGAATAAGTCGATGTAATTTAACTTAACTGAATTGTAGGTTTTATAGAAAGCAGGGTTAACGCGGAGTCTTAGCAACAGTTTTCGGGATACCCAAGCCTTCACGTAAAACTAAATAAAGTTAACTACTTCTAAGAAAAATAATTTAAAGTAGTCACTAAATGATAAAACAATAAATTACAAAACTTCCTCATATTCATATTCTGATCAAAAAACTTCAAATAGAAGTGATAAGAAGAACAATTTTGTACATTATATCTACTTATATTCAATGAACCGTTCAATCAGATCGTGCGTTGGACCTATCTACCAATGATTGTTTTTGAAGTAGGTTAAACTTCATCATCATGATATATTTACGACATTCAATTTCTAATTCTAGTCATCACACATATAAATAAACCTGGAAATCAAAACCTAAACTATCTTAAAACGGTTCCAGAAGGGGTTATTACAACAATCAACACTTTATAGTAACGTGCTTATCGATTATTTCTCTTTATATGTAGGGAAGGTTTACGAAAAAGTCACTAAATAAAATAGTACTAGAAGTTGTGTTAGTTTTTTTATTGATTGCATAAATTGCAATTATTCTTAAAAATAAAATCCAAAAGACCGAATTAGTTTTCTCTTATAACACTAAAAACTAAAATTTTAAATATAAAAAACTTGGTAAGTTAGGATTTTATACTAAAAATGGCAAGTCAAATCGAACTCTTTATATTGATTTTTGAATCAAAAGCGCAAGTTTTTCTCTTTTGCATAGTTAGTTAATAAGAATAAGTACAGCGAACAAATAAAAACGTCCTAAAACAAAAACATGCAAGTAAAAATCTAACTTTAATTGATCTTCAAAATAAAGTTTTTCATTCTTATTTAAGTTTTCCTGTTTAATTAAGATTCTGAAACAAATCAGAAAGCCTTAAAAAAACTTTTTCAATTATTAGAAAGATCAAAATGACAACAGAACAAATTAAGAAAAAAAAATGAAAAATGGAATAAACTTGAACAATTCTTCTGATAATGTTGTAATCGAGTTATTGTTTACATAATTTTACGTCTTGCGATTCGAATCTAACATCCGACTTTAAAATTGTGCAACGATGTTATTTCAAAGATGTTTAAATAGCTGTGATTGTTTATGCTCATATTAGATGGTCGAGATAATTATTTTTATTATCTAAATAAAACAATTGAAATTATTGTTATTTCGACGACTTCTGTTTATCTGTTTTTAATTCCTCCTCTTACTAAACATCCTTCAAACCTAAGGTGTGTTTAATTCTTTTTCTTTGCGCAACGTCTATTTTATAGAAATTACACAAAAATTTTGCTTATTGTTAATAACAGGAAAAGTATTTATTTGTATTTTTTTTCAGGTTTATAAATTTCGAAAATGATAAATAAAATTCGAACGCAAGATAAGTTTGAAAACAAGAGAAGTATGCTGGTGCTTAGGGTGACTAGCGCAGGTTTTCTTCGTGATCCCCCGAGGTGCTCACCCCAGCAAGCACCGGGGTAATGTGTTCAAAATCACTCAAGAAGTATCAGAATTTGAGGAGCGGCACATGCGCAATGACATCATCCCTTAACATCAGTCACAAGAAAAACCAGTTAAAGGGGTAGGGGTACGATTTGCGCACATAGAACATACTTCGATTTTTAACCAAAAAGAATATATCTTAGCCTTTTGCTTCAGTATTGGTCGCCTATGTGGTCGTATAGCGAAAAGAGAGAGAAATATTTGTGAACGGTTGCGAAAGCGAAAGGGAGAGCGTAGAGAATTTCCTTAAGCCACCGGCAGTTGGCGCCTACGATCAACAAAGGAGGCGGAGCCTTTGATGAAACAGAAGTCGGCGCGAGCGGGACGGAATAGGCGCCTACTGTGATGCACCATGCATGCTGTTCTATGAGTCAGTGTTGGGGTGATCATCCCGACGAAGACATGTGAACGCAGGTTACCCGATTGTTGTCAGCACTTCGTTATCAGTTCCGACACTACTGAGAAACAATCGCAACTGCAAATCCCACGGACACTTGATCCGCTGTTTAAGAATCAAACTTCGATAACTGACGTCATCGAGTGCGTTTGTGCATTGTTTCTTTAATTTTAATTTTTTATTGTTGTTGAACTTTTAATTTTAAAAGTAAAACTTCGTAGTGACTTCCAGTTTAAAAATATAAATAAAGTGCTTCCGTAAGTTCGATTGGTGAGCGCGTTTCGTCACATCGTCATCCTCCGAAGGAAAATATATTTTTTGGCAAAAAAGAAAATAAACAAAAGTGACATGTAATTTCTTGTATCGGAAGATAATTATACGTTCGACCCGAAATTACTTCTGTGTGAAAGACATTTTCGATCAAAAATTGTGTTTGCGTGCTAAAGTTCGATGTATTTCAAACACGCAATCGTTTGAATCGAATTTCTAAGACACAAAAAAGAGCACTTTAGACACGTCAAGTTGGTGTCTGATACATAATCCTCCAACGCCGGGATCCTAGTTTTGTGTCATACCCACAGAAAAACACTCGTCATTATAAACCAATTATACGTCAATTTTTATCGAATCTCTCACGAATTCGGCCCCGAAGAATATTACCGGCAGCCTTCACATTTGAAAAGTTTTCGTCTTTACTGCAACAACGCTTCATTATTTAATCGATCAAAAAAGAAAACACAAGGAGCTTCCAGCTGCACCACCAGCAACGTCAATTATTTCTCTTCAGTTCTGTGTGTGGTGTGATGATTTAAGTGAGCACCCAGTGGTCTTTCCTCATGCAGTGATTCTTTTATTCCATTAACAAAAACATAACAACACAAAATCATGACTCGCCCAAGAAATTTGACAATCGATTCCGGTGTGCTAGTTCTTTAAAACAATTTAAAACAATTAAAACGAAAACCCCGAAAATTAAGTGACAATTTACTAAAAAGTTATCTTTTAACTCGTTAAAAGTGAAGTGGCGATCTTATAAAAGGGGCCGCCCCGTAACCAGTGATGGTGTTCTCGCGGTCAAGTGGTTGATTTGGGGTTAGTCCCACCGTCACCACGGCGTTCCTAGCTAAGACCCCGGCTCTGGCGGATGTAGAAGAGCGGATCCGCATGCAGCCTACGGCCACGGCCTCCATACCGCCCCCTGCGGATATGGACCTTCAGGCTATGCAGTCTATGGATTGGTTATTTAAAAAGGAAAGGATTTATTTATTAGCGCAATTTTGGCAGCAGGTAAGTTTTTCTTAAAAATTTCCTTAGTACATAAGTAGATTCGCGAGTAAACAGAAAAAGTTCTCAAAAGTACGAAAATTGTATTAAGTAGAAAAAATCAAAACAAATCCTGCCAATTTTGATACTATGATCGAAATCTTAACGTGAAAAACAAAATTTTTCGATAAAAACAAAAAACAAACAGTTAAATATAAACAGTGAATCACTGCAGTCATGGCCTACTAAGTTTTTTTCTAAATAAAAAACTGCAGTCACTTCCTCTTATGCGATGATAATAAACTTATAAAAACCAAAATGTAGGAAAAAGGAGAAAATTGCGAGAATCAAAAACTCTGTAGGAAATGATAACGAAAATTGAAGACAGCTTAATGGAAAATAACTTATTAATTTCGATGAAATTTTGAAAATTTAAGGATTTAAAAAAATTTTTTCTGTGCAAATAAAAAAAAAATTGATGTCAAAAATATAATTTAATAACTAATAATGATAATGGAAAGAAGGAATATTTAACGGCTTGTCTTCGGGTGCAGAGGAATGTGACAACAAAACTTTGAACTACATGCTTACACGTTGTTTAGTACGGCAGAGATCAAACACCAACTTGGCAGTCAAACTTCCGAAGTAAACTATCGGAATTTCGACCGGCTGCTATAACTGAATTAACACCTCGTGACCGCGTGCGTATACAAGCATTTTGGGGGCGATAATGCCTCTCTATGTTTATATATAAACTTTTAGGCACAATTTTTTTCAAGGAAGATTTTAAAAAGATTTTTAAAAATGTAAAAGTTAGTTTAAATTAACCTTTTAAGAGCAGATTTGCAAATGGTTATATTTGCATGTTTTGTTTAGATGTTATGTTTTAAAATGCAACAATAGTGAGATTTAAAAGGCTTCTCTCCAATGTGAATACATTTTAATTAAGAGGCCTTTTCGAGAAACATGAAATATTTGAGGAGTTTAATTTCTAAAGTGATTGTTATAATTACAATTTATTAACAGTTTTAGAGAACTAAGTAAAACTGTAACATGAAAAATGAAAAAATAGAAAAATCTCAAAATCTGAAACTTTAAGGGAATTGGTCCGAAATATCGCAAGAAGGATATTTCATGAAACCTTTTATATTAGTGCTTTTTATAAAGTTCAATAGGTGCTAATTAGTATCTTCCCCGTAATATTAAAGTCGTAATAGGCATAAAATCTTCTCATTAGAGTTTATTGAAAAAATCCAGATAATAAACAATGTAACATTCATGGTACAAGTTTCAATAAATGTTTATTTGTAAACTTACCAGAAACCGGCGCAGAATGATATAAAAATGTTTATTTTTAAGTGTAAATAGGAGTTAATAGGCTTTAATTAATCTTAGGCCAAATTCTTAAATGTCCCGTACAAAGTATTTAATAAAACCCTATACAGTTTAGAGACTTTTGACCAATTGTACAATAAAATGTGTATCTCTTGTAAGTTTACAAAGAAGTAAACATTGCTAATTAAATTTCTAATAATGTTAAAAATGTAAATTGAAAAAAGTTTTATTTATAATCTTGCAATATTTTAGTTTAACATCAAAGTTCTTTCAAGATTTCCCTTAGTTCAGTATGATATTTTCTTGATTTTGGCGAAAAACATTAGACACCATAGAAGAAATAATAAACAATCACAATCAAAGTTGAATCTTCATTTCTTCACTACTTTTTACTATCAATGGCTATGTCTCATACTAATGTAAGATCCACCTTTACGTGAATTATTTATCCATCTATCATTTACTCTGGAATTTCTTTTGGAACATTTCTCGATTTTCGCAAGTTTAAGATTATGTGATTCGATTGCAAAACATGACGCCAAAGCAAAATCTTCCAAAATTAAAGGAAGATTTCGTATCTATTTAGATGACCAAGACATCAAAATTGACAGAATTGGTTTCCAATGATTTCAAGATTCAATTCGGTATGGTAGCGAATTTTTCACTCAAGTGATTGAGATACATAACATTCTTAATTAATCCCATGGATCAGGAAGAGTTTTGGGGAAGTAACTGTGTTATGTATATGATTTCTAAAATTCAAACGTTTACAATCTAAAAAGTTATATGGATACCAAGTTTTAAGCACATAAACAAAATTTATAAATTATTTTTACTTCGCTTCTTTCGTTCCGAAGGAAGATAGGATACAGAAGAAATCAATGAAATTCGGATACAAGTTAGAGCGTAAGTCAGAATTTCGAAAGGATTGATGATATCCTGAAGTTGACGGACAATTCAATTTTTTAACAAC
Source organism: Ignelater luminosus (assembly GCA_011009095.1). Taxonomy (NCBI): domain Eukaryota; kingdom Metazoa; phylum Arthropoda; class Insecta; order Coleoptera; family Elateridae; genus Ignelater; species Ignelater luminosus. The sequence goes on from VTPC01000579.1 coordinate 7,715, forward strand.
TTTGTTATTATTTAGTTACAAACATAAATTGTGCCTAACTGTTTTAAGAAATTGTACACTGATGAGTTTCATTGTTCATATCTTATTCATAAAATTCTGCGGTAAGCAGAAACTTCTAAAAAAAGAATCTGTTGATTTCCGGAATAATTGTTATTTATCAAAATATACCTGATTTCAAATGATTTCATAGAAATCATTGTTAATTTCGGAAAATGACTTTTTTATAAATCACGAAACAATTTTTTCATGGATTTCCTTTATACCACGATAAAATCAGAACGTTAAATAACTACACATGCATAGAGTAATTTTAATATAATTACTCATAATATATTATAATTGCATGAACATATAAATAGCAAAGATAATTGATTAATTTTCGAAAAAAACAAAATATTCTAAAAGTTCATGAAACATTAAACGTTAATAATTTACAAAAGGAAACTGGAAATTTATTAATTGTAGCGATTTATGTTATTCCATGACATTTTACTTCTATAATTTATTTATCACTGGATTATTATAATAAATTCTTATTCAGAGATAGAAATTGATACTTTTTTTCTTTAAATATTACAAATGAGAAAAAAACATATTGGATTGGTCGTACGGCAAATATTAAAACTTGAATTTCAACATAATCAAGTAGGCGTAAAATTAAAATTCAATTCTAAATATATCTGTGATAATAAATTTTTTATCAAGTGTGGTCCACTTTTTCAACTTAGAAAAGAGAGGTATACTCTGTTTTTTTCTATTGCTGTTGCAGGCACCTTGTTTAACAGTAAAATAAAATTAGGTTTTAGTATCTATATGATATTTAGGACCTATTAAGCTCTTAATAAGCACTTAGTGCAGTTTTAGTGCGCATATATTTTTCGAAACGGCTCATATAACATTTCATAAAAAATGTCACCAAGTCGTAATTTTATACTTGGATGTAATGTGTGTGAATGCCAGGTATACTTTGATACTTGGGCACATTTTTGATTGTTTATAAACGCGCATAATGATTATATTGGTTGTAAATAAAGTTTAGAATCAGGAGAGCGACTCAAAATTCATCGTAAAATGGTCATAAAAGAGTAAGAAGAACCTTTTTTATGTCCTACAATAATTTTACATTGACGTTGTTAGGTGAAATCCTTATAAATATAGATACTATACACGCACATATTATCTAAAAACTTTTGTGTGACCATCAAGGAGAATGAGCGTTACTTATAAAAATTTTATTGTCTTTTTCCCTATTTTGGGCAAGCTGTTTAACAAATTTACTTCACGATAAAATTAAAATTTCCACTAAAAATTATAACAATCGCGGTTTCCTTTTGCGGGAAAGACAATTTGCCACATGGTTGTGCTGTTATGATTTGAATCAAGCGTGCCGTGAGGACGGGGCGAGTAGTACAGACAAATTCCGTGAGGGTAACCGGTGGCAGCACCTACCGCGTCTACTGCATAATTTCACATTAACCCTCCACCGTTTTGAGAAATCTCTCCGATAACAAAACTAAAACTTTAGTTTTGTTCTAATTTCTTCTTTGGAATTTCTTTTTTCTGATTTTTCTCCGAGAATTCTTCTTTGTTTATTGTTTCTTGTTGCATGTAAATTATCAACTTTTAAGTGATAACAGTTTCTATTTCTCTTTTTTTTTGTGATAAATTATATCTAATATTTCTCTTGCATTTAAAGGGTCGGAAATATTCGTTTAATAATCTGTAACATATAAATTTTAATAATTCGTTTTTAGTTTAATCAAAAACTAAAATTCTATTTTCTATTTAAAAGGTTTTTCACCAGATGCTAATTAAATAATGTTTTTGATAATTTGGAAAGTATTTTCAAAGCGTTTCAATTTTTTTCGAATTATGTTTGATTATCAAATTTGCTTTTAACTGTTTATGCAACTGATTGTATATGCAATTTCCTGTTATTGTTGATTTTATCCATGTTTTACTACAATTTCCAGTTTTCCGTGTTTATTATTTTTATTTTATTTATTACTCAAGTAAATCTTAATTGATTTCCAATGGTTATAAATTTTCTTCTTTTTCCCATATTATTGTATTATAACTTTGTTATTTATTCTACTGCAGTATAGTTCTTCTATATAAAATATTATATTATGGGAGAAAAAGTTTCCTCAAACATTCATCAACGACTGCTATAATTTAATAGAAATCAAGCGTTTCCTAGAATTTTTCTTCATTAAATAATAAAAATGAAAAGTAGTAAACGTGTAAACAGAAAATTAGAGTTGTCGACGCTAATTGCAGATTTAGGGGTCGAACGAGGTATCAAAATTCCTGCACGCAACATCGTAAATTGCAAGCAAAAAAATTTTCTCTTGCATACGTGAACATAAACTGCTGACGTATTCGTCAGTTTGAACTAATTAGTGCGAATTTAATTAGTTATCTTGCGTTACCTGAACAAACTCTGGACAGAATGTACGTGTTTGATAATGGTAACAAAAACAATGATTATTATTGCTATTATTAAGTATGGAAAGAATAAGAAGTTATTTGGAAATGCGGAAAGTATGAGAAAATCGTACCCACTTGAAGTTTCAGCCGTTATATTGTGGAAATAAACGTAACAGGTGAGGAAGCGCGCTCGAAATTACTTTCCAAGCGAATTAACATAAGTCTTAATACATACAGTACCATTCCATTAAACTATTAAACACTTAGAACGGACTTAATTTGTCTATCTTCCTCCTACATGTGTGCATTTACACCCTAACTACTCGTTGGATGCCACCATGTGCAATCACACTTTTAGAACTACATTTTAAATGCTTTGAATATGTAAATTCCAGACTTGAGAATAGAAATTATACAAAACTTCCATTACTGCTAAAATTTAATTTTTCATCAAGGCGGTTGCAATTAACCTTTCATTTATAAATAACTGAAACTTGCATCAAGCTGCATGGTAGATATTAAAAATGTTTCCCTTATAAAATATGAAAAAGATGACGGATAAAAACTCTCAGACGCATTTCGTATGTTCTTTTTGCGGATATCAAACATATCCATCTAAAGTCACAGATCAAAAGAGTGGGGGATATAAAATACGTGCTGTGAGGGGTATTAGGGGTAAGATTGTGTGGAAGGGGTAAGGGGTATAAAAGATGAACGTCGGGGCTTCGGCTTAGTTAATCAATAATATTGTATATGTATACAGAGATAAAATAACTCTCTCTTTCTGACACATATTTACTTAACGTTGTCTTTCCTCTTTGCACATGTATGTCTCGCAGTACCTGCAATTGGCAGCACTGCCTGATTATTTTGTTTCAACTTTGCCCGTTCTGCATTTGATTCAGAGAACAAGGAACGTTTTACACTTTAATACAGAAATTTCTATGTTACAACTTTCAGTATTCTCTCATACTGCTAATGAGCAAGTACCTAACTGGGTTTACTTTTTGGTCATTTTGTAATTAAGAACTTAACTCTCTCTTTATTTAATTTTTATCTTGTATACTGAATAAAATAATTCTACCGCACAGGATAAAATCAAAACTTTTGCATTCACTATGAAAATGTTTTCCCACGTGTGTACATCCAACAGGTTTTTTGATACATCTCTAAATTCAATATTCAATACTGCAACCCTTCATTTTTAACATCGAAGCAACTTGTAGCACAAACAAATAAAAAGCTAAAAGCAAACGAATCTCAAAAAAGGGGATGATGTTAAAACAAAAGAAATAAAAGTTAAAATATCAGGAATCGCATCGAAAAGTTCAATAAATCCGTAACAACCATCGTGTTCCAGCCCTTAAAGCATTAATACTAAAGCAGGAAAAATGAAACTCGCAAAAAAAACGCAAAAGGGGTGAAATTAGTCACAGGAATATACATATATACAGCATTTCGAACCGTAAAAAGCATTCAGGAAAAAAGAGGTAAAATCTGTCTGTATTTTTCAAAGGCGTCAACGTCGGTTTGGTTCTTGCAGCGTGTAAAAATTGGGTCCGCTTTATAAAATCAAGAACGCCTACTACATTATCTGAAATATTAAATCGGCGTGTATGAGAAATTTACGATTTACGAATATTTCAGTATCCCCTCGACGATTCCCTATCTCGTACTAATCCGAAACGCAAAGGAGAATGCATGGAAAAAAAATGTACCAAAAGACTGAATGACTTCACAGGAAAAAAATAATAAATAAATAAAAATAAAACAGACACGGCACACATGGACAGTTTGGATACGGAAATAAGCATGAGTTTTTTTTACGGTCCAAGTTGGTAATAACGCGCTTAATTAAAGCGCGTAATTTTCGTTTACAAACACTTTATTAGCACAAAATATCATGTTAAACCGGCCCTGAGAATATCAACCGTATACTATGCAGAAAATGCTCACGTTAAAGAATGGATAGGTTGGAAATTAATTTTAATATTTTTACATAAGAAATCTTAATCCATGATTGTCATGTGGAATTTAAAAAGGAACAAGGACACTGTAGCTATATTTTGATAATTCAGTTCAAATCTAATTCATATTAATAAAATAAACTGCCCAATTAGAAATTAAGGATAAAAAATGTGGCGTGATTATTGTTAGTATTTATGAGGAGGAAGTATACGAGGACACTTCAGAAATATTTGCATAATTTTTCATGTCAAAATATTCATGTTATACTTCAATAACTAAAAATTTTTTTATTTTCTTCTTAATAATCTGTCAGAATAATAAAAATAACATGTAGTATTTGGACTTTAAAAGGTCATAGGCAATTTAAAATTGCGTCCTTAAGTTCTCTAAATGCAGTATAATAAACTAAAGAAAGTTAGAAGTTAGAAGTTAGAATATACCTACTCAGGGTAGGCGTTAGCGTTTATGTTGCTCTAGGCAAACTAAAAGCTTACCGACCCTGATTGAGAAGGAAAAACTGTTTTTACTAAATAAAAGTAAAAATTTAATTTACATTTCCTTTGTGTTTTGTTATTGTTTTGTAACTGAGGCTTTGGGTCGTGGTTAATTTAGACCTCATGGTTTCCACTATTGTGATCATTTCTTCTCCAACTAGAATTTAGCCGAACTCGGTAGTAATTTGACCCACCCGGAACACCACCTTGAAGCTTTTTGTTAATGATCCACGAAATTAAAATTAATAGAATACCCAAGATACTGTTAACATCGATTTTCCCAGTCTCCATAGCACAGAGTCCTGCATTTGTAATTTTTGCTGGATGTAGGTAGTTGTTGAAATGATTAACACAAATTAGAGGATAAGACTGAGTTTTGATAGAATTGAATATTGGCATGATGATAATGTGCTCGAAGCCAAATGTACCCTTAGATGGAAAAACTAACTTGGTTGTGAAGTCGGAATTCGCTTTCCGCGGTGATCCACGATCAGGCTTTGCCTTCTGATGGGCCTGCATACTGCTTCATACTCAAGACATCAAGTTATTAGTTTGTAAACATCAATCCAATGGTATCTAACTTTTAACCCATAGCAGCGTTAGTACTTATGTTGCTTTAGGCACGTATAACACACATTTATTATTTTACATAATAAAGCTAAACTTGCGAGTGCATCTATCCTGTTAATCTTATTGCAGTTTTTACAAAACCAAACAAAGATCCTTTTCCTATTTCTTCAACACTTTCAACCTAGGATTTGTTTCATCATCTGCTTGTCATTCGAGAAAACGGGATCTGTTTTGTTTAATCATTTCGGAATCCTTTTGGCGTTTGGGTTTTAGTTACTCATATTTTCCAACCTTCCAAGTACACCTTTAGATACCAGCGTGTATGATATGAAAGATAACTGGTCATGTTTTTGTTCGTCTGTGGATCTCACTTTCTACTTCTTTCTAAACATGGCCGTCCTTTTACTGTTCAATAATGGTAGTGAATTATGGTTTGCCAAAATGACCTGTCCAAATATCGTGAACCTCATTGTTTATTGGGAAAATAGCTCTTTGAGTTCTTGCCATAATTTTTCTGTATATAATGTATCGTCTGCACCGTATCTTAAGAATTTTCTCTAATCCAGTTTCTTGTGTGAGTATTTTTCTAATTTATGTGTGTAGGGGCGTAGCTAAAACGGTAAAAGCAATTTGATCATCGACAGGTCCAACTAAGGTTAGTTGTAAATATGCAGGGGTATTTGGCCAAGACCTTGTAATGTTAAGGTATCCCATTTAGCAAGTAGGACATGCGTCGTAATCTTAAATGCAATAGATTTTTACATTTTACCTTCTTGTTTTTCTTCAGTGGCACTACACTGTATTATAGTATATCTTAAAGATGTCGTTTATATATTTTTTATTTTACTCTGCGTTGTCCTGCATAAACACTCCTCAGAAACTTTTGTTTTGATATTGGACGTCGGATCGCAAAATATTCTAAAGTTGGCCCGACACCGACCATACAATTCTGCAACTTTTCTTTATCCAAAACGCTACGGGATAATAGAAATATTAGAAAAGAATTTTTTAGGAACACCAAACCAGTAAAGCTATTTTTATTTTCTCAGGATTATTTGATCCTTTCAGAATTTTGTTTTTTGGCGATTACTTTATTGCCTGGACCGTTTAGCATCATGTTTTTACCCCTTTTCTGTCTTAGTACTTTTTTTTTATTTCTCTTTTGCTCAACACTATTCACTTCTTATCTAATTCATAAGAGGCTAATTTCTAAATTTCTACAAATAAGTAATAAGATCGATTTTTAGTATAATAAGGTTTTCAAATACCTCAACGTTACTTTCTATGCCAAAAAATAAAAAATAAAATAAACAAAAACAGATGAATCACATTCAACAAAACTCAATTATACAAATCTGTTTATACAGATCTTCAGTGCTAGTTTGTTCGTTAATAATAAATTTGCAATCGTAAGTGAATGGCGGCGTGTTATGTTGAAAACTCGCGTGATATTCTAACACCGTAAGATTCAATGAGCATAAACGTAAAAAATACATAAGTGATAATTAAATTTCACGTGAATCTCACAATTTCCCTTTGACAGTTTTTTTTGCAATACACTGACACGTTTTAATGTTTCACGTATATGTATGTGAATTATTTATATTTACCTGCATGACATTAATTAAAATTGTAGTGTAATTAATAAAGTTAGTAACACGTCCGCAGAAGTTTATAATTAATAATGATTGTAACGGTATATTTGTGGATATTGTTTCCCCTTTTTTGGTTTGCTCCGTTCTAATTTCGAGTTTTCCATTGAAAACTACCTAATAATGAAATTACCATTTTGCTCAATGATCTTTAGCGTTCATTTTTCTTCCTCGAAATGAATTTGTCAAAGCAGACTAAATCAATCGGTAAAGAGAATAAATAAAAATGCACCCCAAAAGATATAAAACTTCCGACTTTAAAAATTTCCTGGACCTTCCTCAATATATTGAGAGACGAAAAACACGTTCAAAGCCGCCTTCAATCGCCTTACGCACGTCTACGCGATATCCGGTGTCTTCCCCAATAAAGGGGAACCGATAAAGCCATCAAGAGGATATTTTTTACTCGTTTCTCCCCCATTCAGTGATCGGTAAGTGATCGGGAATTGGGGTAGACACGCGGAATCTCCAAAGAAGGAAAAAGTTTGTAGTTCCATCCTTGTCTATGCGTCTGGCGAGTCCGGATTCTTTTTCTATTTTTTTGTCGCAACTTTTGAATACTTTAACCTACTTTTTCAGTGGGAATTTTACTTTTAACTAACTTAAGTGTCTAATTTTTTTCTCTCATTTCGTTTTCGAGCTGCTTTTAATTTGTACGATAGAGGAAAATTATTTTGCCCTATTTGCTTTAATATTTTAAAACCTTTGTTGACATGTTTGATATAATACAAGAGCGACAAAAACTTCGCCGAGTTAATTTCATTATTACATATACACACACACAACTTTCATTATTATTTCATTATTACGCAATTTATATTAAAACGTCCCTCTGAGAGATATTATTAACGATCGATGCGTATATTTTCTTCATTCTGTTTAACTTGAGGTAAAGAAGAAAGTTCTTAACTTCTTGGAATATAACTCCTCGACAAATATTAGCCCAAAAAGGATTTATCTGTCGATAAGACGAATTAAAACAGACAAATCGCTCTGTAAACCAGCAGCACGAAACTTCTCAACCGTTCAAATCCCGATTATTGAATAAGTAAAGAACGAAGGAGAACAAAGGATTGTTAAAGCAAAAGAAAGCCCTTCTACAATTACGAATTAAAATATTTGATTTTCGCTTCGATTATTTAAATTGAATATTTTTGTTTCCGGGATTTTACGAATTCTTTATTTTAGAATTTTACTTTGAATTGCTTTGTTAAGATTATTGAAATTACTAATTCTTGCTTTGAATAACTTTCTTTGAGAAAACAAAGTAAGCACCAATAATAGTATTAAATCGGATTAATTTTATGCTTTCTACTACCATAAATAAACTTAAATATAAAACACTAAAAAAGTGTTTTACAAAGTTTGTAGTAATACCGTCCTATATTGTATTGATTATTCCAAATGAAGAAACACGAATGCTAATCATATTGATTATGAAAATATCAACTGATCTAGTTGAAATCTTACAAGTAGTAACATGAAATTTTGAAAGTTTGCACTTATAGCCTGTTTGGCCCAAAACTACAAAACGTTCTAAAAGGAATGAATACCTCACAAGTCGGTTTTTTATTCTTATACTGTAAAGATTTACGAGTGACCAAATAATTTAAGGTTTACTATATAAATATGCACAAGGAGATCTGTAAACATATTTCACTCAAAAAGCTTTAACAAGTGTGTTTTAGATTAGTGTTAGAACTGCTAAGAAAGCAATCCCGTTCACACAGTAAAATTTCCAGAATCTAAACATTTCCAGCGAAATATGCAGAAAAGAAAACAATAAATTTCTTTAATTTTATAAACTCATCAGCTGTTTTAGATAATTTAATGTTTCAAGGTAGGATCATAAAAAATATTAACAATTCATATTTTTAACCTCGAGCCTAATAATAGAAATAAATATGGAACTAATAAAAATTCTAAATATGTATCCTGTAGGTTTAATGCAAATATTATTATTTATTTATAACGATACCACGAAATTGCATTTATTAACAATTAAGCATGCTTTTATCATGAAACCTTGAATAACTGCAATATTTCATAAGAATATCTAGCGTTATCACTTTTTAATAAAACCAACAAAAAACTCATCTGATTTTTCCGTATTGCTGAACGGGAAAAACAGTATAATGACAACCGCAATGTACAATTAACAATTAACAGAAAAGATATATTTTAACTAAAGCAAGTTTCACATGTGATCAAGCTTGCCTTACCAAGTGGTGATGCATTTAGAACAGGAACAGAAAATCAAAATTGTGATTGATAGATAGAGAAGGTTGAGGTCGGATAGGGTACCTAAGGCCTGTCCAAGCAGAGACTAATTTTCACTTGGTTTGTGAAAACTATCAAAACATGCTTGGTGTAGTACCACATTACAGAAAACTACCTTCGACCTAGAATTCATGTACACAGTGTCCAAGAAAACGTGGAATACCCATATTTCCTCTTCTTGATCTTCTCGCGCACTCGTTTAAGCTACCGTTATTGTTATTGTACACTGGGTAGTTTTACCAACTAAGTTGGAAAAATATGTAGTCACTTGGATCTGTTAAAAACTCTTTCATAATGAAAATTGCTCGTTCTGTTTTTCCGCGGACATCCTATACATGTATATGTATAGATGCCATTCTGAAAAGGAATCTGATTATCATTCAAATAGGGTGGCTAATAATAGCTGGAAAACAGACTTCTCCTACCATGTTACCATAGGTGTAGTTAGGGGGGTCGTTATGTCCAAGTCGATTTTCTGAAAAGTGAGTGAGAGAGATAGAGTCTTGCGATGCCTATTAGCCTATTCATTGAACACGCAAATAGCAAATGCAAAAGAGAGTGTTCTTTTGACATATTATGTACTAATACCTTGAACTCGCATTTATGTGTTTTCAATTGTTCTGCTAATATCTTGAGAAGTTATGTTATTATCTTAAGAATTTCAAATTCTGTTTGAAGATTCTATCCTCTTCAGCTATGTCACTAACACTGCTGCTCCTTTATGATTTTTCATACAAAACTACGAGATTTAGGTCTTTCGAACTGCTCGAACTTTTCAGACCGGCCACCTTTTTCAAGACAACTAACTTTTTTACTAAAAGTTCATTTTTGAAGAAGCTTCTAATAGCAAAGACAAATGCGGTATTTAATTTTGACTGTGTTTCTCTAATAGCTTTGAATGAGAGTTGACGATGACTCGTAAATTCCGGAAACTAGTTTTAAGTTACAATTCAAGCTTCCCGAATCTAGAGAAAGCTTTTTGGACTATTTGAGCGTTTTGAGGTTTGCAAAACATATGAATAGGCATTTTCTGGGTTACATCAAACCTGTATGTTAGACCTGTTACAATCTAAGCCTGCAACGTCAACCAAACCTGTGATTACGAAAGAAATTATATTAATTTCTCGTCAGCTATTTTCTTCTTTGAAATGACAGAAATGGTAACGATGTCTTGGAAAAATTGCTAAAGACTCTAACATTCATATATCACCTAGCAGCGAGCCATGCGGTAATCGTATGATCAACAAATAAACCCTGTAGATCTTCTTCGCTAAATTCTAACATTTGTCTTGGGCACTGTATTTGCCTTTTTGTTAATAGTTCGGTCAATGTCAAGACATCTCACCATCCAAGAAAATTCATTTTCCTTTCAAGAGTTTTTGCCCTGAATACAAAAACGAAACGATAGCAAGAGAAATTATTGTGCAATTATCAGATGTTTGTGGCCATTACCTGTGTAACACAACACAAAAGGTTAGGTTAGATCATACAAACTGTCCGTTATTTTGCTCAGCATAAGGAACCCTTTTAAGTCCAATTTATTCTAAAACAAAATTAGTTTGTTAAATCCAGTTGATTGTTCCATGGTTGAAAAACCAACCGTTCCGATTTAGTTTTAGAATGTGAATATGGTTTACAAAAATCAAAATTATAGTCAATGTGAAAGTCAAGAAAACCAGATACCACTTACTTTCGTTTTGTGTATCAAAGGCGAGAAATCAAATTAACTAAGTTTGCAAGCATTGTTAGTGAGATGTGCTCGTTAGAATGAAAATGATGGCGAAGTTCGTTTCCTGTGTCTGAGAGGATTTTTCATAAACCTTTTTTCTGGTCTTTCTTTTACTTTCTAGATTCTAATCGTCCTGGCCCTTCTGCTCTGCCCGTCTGAGTTCTTTGCCATTATTCTATTTATTGTGATGAAGTAGTAGTCTGACTTTCAGAGCTTTTTATATTTTTTTGAGCGTTTTGGTACATGTGCTTAGGGTAACAAGCGTCATTCAACTCTATTTGTAAGGTACATTCACCGTTAGACTGAGCCAGTTATAGACGATGTTGAGGCATGGTTGTGATTTCATGTTATACACAACTAGTGTTTACTATTGGTATTATTCACGAAAAGCAGTTTGACTATCCAAAACAAATTCTGAAGAAATGACTTGGTATTACATAGTAACTGGAGTTGTTTCGTTAGTTTAAATTATAGGAAAGCTGTGGTTCAAATATCAAGATGTAAAGACTTTTTTTCTGCTTAAAAGGCCTTAAAGCTTTTGATGTGCCAAAGAAGAAATAATAAGAGAATTGTCAGACAAGCAAACTAACCACCAAGACTATTGCCGATTCCATTACTGCCTTGTAAATACCGAGTTTGTTTTCCATTGGTATGCTTTCAAAACCTCAAACTACTTTTTTATTCATGCATCAGAATTGTTATATCCACCCATTATAAAGAGATTACAGATTTGAACAGCTTGTCTATATTTAAGACATTTTGATGTAATTTAAATCTTAATGTTGGAATAATTCAAACACTGTACATGTAAACAACTACCCTCTGATTTCTAGTTTATTATATCTTGCAGACGCATAGAAATTAACTATCTCTACGAGGATGTCGGTCAACATAATTCTTATTTTAATCGACTGCTTTTATAGGTAAATAACAATATTTAGAAATTTATATTAATTTTATTTTTTTAAAATTAATTAATATTCATAAATTACAAAACGTTAAGAAAATCAAGGCGTAGCGCAAGTCAGCGATGATGTGAACAAAATTCCACTGGAATTCATAATGAATCGATTTTGAGATTAACGTGTAATTTTCAACAACCTAACGTGTTGTTTCTTAATTCTTGGTGTATCAAACAGCTGGTTGTAGCCATATAACCGTAAATTATACGGTAATTAAAAGTGCACCACTGGCACAACTTGATAATAGTGAAATTCTGTTAGAGGTAGCCTGCTCGTCAGTGTATAATTCAATTTAGGAATTGAATGTAAGAATTCCGGATGAATTAACTCTACTTGTCGCCTAAACGTTTCCGAATGTTTAGCGTTTTACCCTTTCTCAGCTATTACTGGCTTACTTATGCACTGATGAGTTTTACAATACTGCAGATTTATTGTTCTTCCTTCAGATGTAATTCTGTTACAGATCGTTTGTTCCTCTTGGTTTCGCCATATGGCGGTGTCTCGAGTAAAAAAAGGACGACGAATGTGGCACGTGAACGCAAATGTTACGCCGATTTTCATTCTAGGCACTAAAACTACTCGAGTGAAGTAAAATTCAAGATATTAGATGGATTAATAAGTAATGCTTCAGTTCTTTATGCCGTTTGGAACCTAGTGCACGACTGAATTTATAAATGATAATGACAGATGCACTGTCTTTATTGTTTCTCTTTTAAAAAAAAATTTTTTTCTCTAGTTGTAAGAATTCTTTTCTTAATTTATTTTAAAAGTCCGGAAATTCCATACACTTGAAATGTGCTCCTCAAAGCTGGATGTATCTAAAAAATATAATATTAGAAGTACTAGAATAGATGCTTTGTGTATGGTAAAGTGGTCAAGTGTGGCCAATAAACGTATAAAGTGATTCATTGAGTACTTGATTTAATAAATTGATTAAATCATCCCATCAATAGATGGAACTGTTAAGTCAATTCTCGACCTACGGGAAGAATGAAATTGATTGCTTTTCGATCTGCTGTTTTAACATCAGTGATGAGTCAGTACAGCACAGCTGCTAGTATTTAATGTCAATATAATGTGTTCAAAAAAAAGAAGAAATTATTTGAAAAATTTATAATTAACTTTAATGGATTAGATTTCAACATAAAATAAATATTTAGTTAAGTAATGATTAGTGGATAATTACTAGGACAAGGATTTGTAGGGATATATTTTTTACTAAATTGTTTATATAACAGTGCAAGCATTATTTCAGAGTTCAGACTGAATTTAAAAAATTATTCTGGTAAAGCATCTGCTCATTTAGGATTTGTCTTCTAGAAACGTTTTCACGTCGTGTGCATTACAATCGTTTTCATCTAATGATGGTGTGTAACGTGATAGGTATACAGACGCACACCATCACCCACAGTAGCTCGTTCATCGTCTAAAAAACAAGTTAATTTCGTTTTCAATGAATGACTTGTACAATCGAAAGTAAACTTAGTGGTATTATTTTAAATAAATTACAACGTTTACTTTCAGTAGAACTTTGTCTGGTCAAAATTGAGTTTTTAGCTCCGCGAACCATATGACGGTGAGCTTCTGTCCATTGATGTATGGCAGCTAAAGAGAAGGGTCCGTTTTAAAAAGTATAATCGCACAACAGGAGTTGATAAAACTCAATTAAAAACATCAATTGTTATTGAAGGAGGATGTTACCAATACTAATACTAATTGCCCCTCGTATGATATCCTTTCGAAATCAATTACCCAATCTCGGGTACCCGTCCGTCTCTATTGAGTCGTAAATGCGGTATGCAATAAAAGAAGACGGAGGTAATTGCGGTAAAATGGGAATCAATTGAAAGTATGAATGTGTCCCAATAAAAGAGGTAATTCACTGCAGTCATAAATAAATGATTGATGATTAGAAAATTGTGATTACGTCATATCCGGTGCTACTTCTGCTGCTGTAGTGTAAGTTGCCGTTTGATGCTCCACTATACATAATACTACATACACACAGCGAGCGATTGGGAATTAAGAAATTGCAATTGGAATTAGTTTTTGTTTGGTTCAATTAAGGCTTAATATTATTCCTTCGCGTGCAATTTAAATAAATGATGAATAAATTGAGGAACCCAATACACGAATATAAAAGAATGGAATTTTTTTCTTTCTTTCCGTCTACATTTATAAAACAACAAAGATTGCTAAAAATATCACAATTAAAAACTAATAAATATTATTGCGGCTATTTATATTCATATCTTCTCTGCAAATGCCACAATATTTGACTCGTGTCGTGACTAAGACTCTACACTACAATTATGCACTCCTTGTATTAATTGCTTAATACATCAACAATACCATTGATTAATCTTAAATAAGGTTGCTGACTTTGAAAAGAAGAATGGAGAATGAAAACAATTTATTAAAATTATAATAGAACTAATAACAGTCAAACTAAATTGTTAGGATTTGTAAATTTAGTTATTCTGTTATTCGGTAGCTGTTACGTTCCAATAATTTTTAATTTAATAATTTGTATCTATATGAGTATTGTTTGCCATTGGGATACGGCAAATTAGTCCTATTTACAAAAGAAGCATCGCTCATATCAGTATTTTGAAAATATTGCTATAGGATTTGAATACAGCAATTATTCTTCCCAATGACAATTGCTTTAGAAAATTATTTCTGTTGTTATACTTTATTGCCTTTAAGCCTTATTTGTTTGGTTGTCACAAACATCATTAGCTCAAATAAAGTGAAATCAAATTGAAGATTGGAACCAAGATTTATTAAACCAGAACACAGAAAAAGATGATACTAGCTCCTAGAGGACAACTTGACAATGACAGATTCTGGATTGATCACTATAGATCGACATTTCAAACTTCGTAAATGTTGAAGCAAAACTGCTTTCATCGCATCAAAATTTAATAGTTGGTTAGAAAAAAACCTTTCCTTTGCATCACAAATCACAGAAACTGAAAGACCTTCTTGACCATACTGAGAAGGAAGAAGTCACACTTCAAACTTTGCTTTACCAAAACATCGCTTTGGTTCTTGGGAAACTATACCAAACAGAAAGCAAAAAGCGTTGGCCTAAGGTTTTTGATATTTAAGATATTTCTTCACTTTACAAGGTGGAATTAATCTACAGAAATATTAAGAATGCGTAGTATACTTTTAATTGTACCATCAAGTACAGAAAAGATAATAAAGGATTGTCCAAAGGAATATATGATCAACAGGATGTTTTTACTGTAGGGATCAGTAGCCCATCATAGTCTTAGAATTTTTCTGACATGAAGGTGTTCTAATATTCACTAGGTTTTTGTAACATACCAATGACACGATGCCTATGGTTCTTTTCTTCTGTTCGAAGACACTTTTATTTAGGAGAATCTTCTTTGGCAAATTATACATTGGTGGTTTACCGTTGCCTTTCGAGGAAGGAGTGATCTTTAAAAAGCCCAAGCTATAACAAACTACTTCATACGATTGACTGTTCCGTTTTCTATGGTGTCCGTTCCGTTAAACTCCGCTTTCGATAATGAAATCGCAACGTTTCTGTCTTGGTTATGTACAAGAGCTCATACCCGAAGAAGTAATTTCAATCTTTTTAACTTGAGAATGTTGGAAAAGAAGTTAAAAAAGAAACTAAACTTCTCATTATAGAGATTTTAATTAAAAGTAGCTGGAAAGTTATTAAACCAGCGATTTTCTTTTGGGGACTTACAACTGAATGTAAACAGGATTTTCCATTACATACAGATTAAAGGAACACTAAGGTTCTTTTCTTTTTCTTGTCTGTTTGGTACGACACAAAGTTTTGAGACCCCAAATCTCAAATTTATGCAGAGTTCCGCATTTAATTTTTGCTTGAACAATCAGGGCTACTGTTCATGCATAAATATTCAAACGGAACTAATACAGTAAAATCTTCGTTTGTCATTCTTTCTTTCTACTGTCGGATGTAGTTTATTATTATTATTATACAATAAGAAGTAAAGTTTTCTGCAATTTAATTTTAAATTCTTTAGGTATTTTCGGGGATTTTGGATGTTGAAGTATAATCAACAGTTATTGTTTTGCGAAGAATAACAAAAGCAAATGACGGATGTAAAATCAGCAAGGACCTATTACTATGTTTTGCTTCTTTTACTAGATTCATCGCTAATAAGGGCACGTAAAGCTTATACTACATTTTAAATTTTTTTCTTCAAAACACTATACCTATAATATCGTCACTTTTTTAATAAAAGATAGTTAAATGCTTATTTTCAATTTATTAATATCCTTATACAAGTTGTTTGCACACTTTTTAATGGTTTTATTGGCAATTACGTAGACGAATAAAAAACGTCAAACTCTTATTATTATACAGAAATAAATGAATGAATATAAATTCTCCTTAACTGAACACACTATAAAAGATAATCGACAAAATATAAAATTTAAGTTTTCGAACATAGTGTTTTGCTTACTGCCTTTTTTATTAGAAACTTAATGGGGCAATTCCACCCACTATAAAATATTTAAAACTTGGGAAACCAGCCTGACATTTTTTAATTATCATCTTCTAAACTATTGAGCGCTATTTTTTACCAGATATTATCATATTTGGTGAATTAAAAAATGCAAATCGCTTCTAAGGAAGAAGCGCGTAGGTTAATCTTATCTTCTCTATTACTTATATTCATTTTCATTTAAATTATTTATTACTACCATATGTTGATCAATAAAATATTAACAATAATTTTATTTCGGATTTAATGTCAACAAAAAAAAACTAGATATTTTTAGTGGATCATTCATGCGACGACGCTAGACACTAACATTAACGAAAATTTTCAAAACCCATCAAGGTTTTTACCAGCTAATAAAATTTAAACAACTTTAAACGCTCCCAGCATGCGATTGATTCTCACATTTCTCACTTCTGCCATTTCTCAAAAAAGACGTTTATAGTTTTTTAATTACAGCTGTTGATAATGACTCAACAATGAACTTTACACGTCAGCTAGATGAATACGTTCGTTTCATTTTTGACAGACAAGGATGAATTTGGTTTACAGAACGGGAAAAAATGATCACGAATCGGTTTTGTTGTTTTATTAATTTTTATGGCTACAGAATGCTGTAAGTTTTTATTGGTTTATAACTTCGACGTTTTATTGGAATGTATGGGAATTTTACTTTTTACACTTTCAACTCGCTTTTGGATCGGTTTGCCGTAGGTGGGCAATATTACTTCGATATCTAGGATAAAATCCGACGCATATAGCATGGAGCCCGGAATAAAATCCGCAACGATTTGATATATCCAGAATTTACACCCTTACATAAAGACAAAAATTACAAAACCCGATCACGTATGTGTGTTTGTTTTTATTAAATTGTTAGTGCTCGTGCCTTACCGAATGCATTGCCATAAACAATGCCCACTTATTATCCCTTAGATCAATGTGCACACACCTGCAACTATCTCCCTCTAACACTTCATGTTATTGTTGGAAACGAGACAGGTGCCGTGGTGTGTTTGCCTTGTATTCGGACAGGGTGTGTGTGCATCTTAATGGTTTGTGCGTGCAGGTATGTTGTATTGGGAAGAAATGCGAGCTTCTGTATTACTTTATTGGTTTCAAATTGAGTTATTTGTATGATGGTTGAACATTAAATATATTTCGTTGAATTTTATTTTTGAGCAAATCACATAGTATGGGGTTAATTCGAAGCCATATCTTTACAGCGCGGAAATGCCAGGTGGTTGAATTCGATTTATTAAAGAGCTGTGTTTTTCCGAATGTTTACAAATTGTCACAGTTTTGTGAATGTCAAGGTTTGAATTAATCTGTTTGTAGCTGAAAATGTAAATGATTTACGGTCGCTTGCAGTTGTATGTACTTCATAGCTATTCCCTATTTTGTCTTCGTTCCCATGTCGTTCTTTATTCTGCATACATTTAGATGAGCAAATAGTTAATGTAGAGTAGCTACTTGAAAAATATTACATGTGTGATAATTTTATAGTTTAAAACCTGACTGTATACTGAGATTATAGAATCATGTTCTAAGAATAGAAGAATCATCTTTTGGTTGCAACATTTTGAAGTCTAGACCTTACTTTTATAATTCTTACTTACCATTCTAGAGAGTCAAAATTGTAAATTCTTGTGTAGATCTTTGATTGTCTCTTGTTTGACCGTAAAACATTCTTGTCGTTACGCAATAAATCTATAGGGCGTTCGACTTGACTTTCTTGAATTGGAAAGAGTCGACAAAGATCTAATTAAAAGACTAATGTTTACTACTGATTAGGTCAGCTTTGTAGTATACTGCCCATCTGCACTTGCAGAAAATAAAACAACCGCTGATTGTTGTTTATTCTTGAATTTCAGGTTTCTACATATCTAACCAAAGCCGAAATCTGACAGCAAGCCAATTAAAATCAAACCTATCAATGCATGCTGCTTAGCCTTAAAGGTCTTTGACAACATAACCAATCTAACTATACACATTATGGGAGTACAACCCAAAACTTGCACTGGGAACATTAGGATGGAAGGTCATTGGTTAGTCAAAAACATTTTTTTTCTATTAAACACATTTACTAAATAAATGAGATTAAGCCCAGTAATAAATCTCAAAACAGCTACTTAGGTAAACTGAACTTTGCTCTGTTTGATTCTAACATCGGGGATGATGACCAAACGATTTTCAATTCTACTAGAGTTGTTCATCTTTTATCTTCAGTTCATATCGTAATATTCTCCTTTTAAAACTGATTGATTGATTACATAGCTTAGACCTAAAACTTAAAATTGCCAACTGGGGCAGTCAAATTGTGATTGCCAACAAAGTTTAGAAAACACCAAGCAAGCTAGTTGACAAGTCGGTTAATACAATGAGTATTTTATAAAGTACAAGCATAAAACAGGACTTTGTTGTATGGATTCAGTCTGGGCGTCTAGAAAGTAGTTTATTTTCCTGTAATCTTTCATACTTTATTCAGATGATACTGTACTGGCCAAGAATTAGGAGATTAGATAGTTTACCATTTTTAACAAACCAACATAAGTGTCATTTTCATGTTCACGTTTGCTGAGATATATGAATCATGTACTGGCGACGTTAAACTATTTTTAATAGTCAGATAGTTTTTGGCAATACTTTGCTAAGTGTGGGTAAACATTAGAAACGTCTCACTTTATTATTAATAGCACTAACTTTTGATAGATTGCTTTCTTGACTTGCATCTCTCTCATTCCTGATGATATTCAATAGGTCCATTTACAAAAATCGTTATTGAAAGACTAGTAGGGAAGTAGTTTCACTAACTCATTTAATTGAGTTGGTTTGCTGTAGCTCTTGCTACCAATCTCAGATTGTAAACTTGCATAATTATGACACTTTTGACATCAACAAGCTTTGTGGCCCTTTTTGATCTCCCACTTTATAGAACCAAAAGTTGTTTGCTTTCTATGGCAGTGCAGAGCATGCGAATAACAAATCACAGGAAGGTGTTACTGTGTATTATCAAATTCGATAAAACTGATTCGTCTTATGTATATTAAAAGGGAAAGAAAAGACAAAAGGCATCTCGACTGCGGTACAAGTTATTGGAAACGAATTATATGTTTGTGGATTTGGAAAATGAGAAATTGGTAGCCGTAATGCATACGAAGTCTAAAATATCTGATAAGAAAAGAATTGGAATAATTCGTTTGAAAGTGTTGCATATATTTTATTTGCTCTGACATTATAGGGCAACTCTTAACGAGAAATTCTATAATTCTGGAACTTTTGTTTGACTATTAACGTTACAATTTAAATAAGAGAAACAACTTACATTAACACAACGAATTACAATAAAAACTGTAAAGTGCAGCATGTAATTTTCCACATTCTATGGTTATACCTGATTTGGACAAATCCAATAGCGCTTAAAAAGTCCAACATTGAACGCTTTTGATAAATAGGTAAAAAGTAAGAATAAAACAATAAAAATCGTTTTAGCAGGTGTATTAAAATTTCCAACGATTCTAACAACAATCCGAAAGCAAAAAATGAAACATTTCACTTTTAATTAGAAATAATGAGCAATTTATCATTTAACAGTGTAACTTACACTAAAATAATGAAGCTAAATTAGTGTTACTAATTTCAAAATTAGTTATGAAAAAGAAGGCTTTGCTTGAACTGAACAATTTTCAATTCAATTTTAAATCTTGTCGCGATGTTTTGTCTCTTTCTTTTATGCACGTGCAAAATCGTCATAGCACTGGATGGTTACGTTGAATAATCGCGAAAAGAAAAGAGAATTAAGAATAAAATCTGAAGTATCCATTCAATTAACAAAACTGTTACAAATAAACATTTACTGCTACTAATAAACTAACAAATCACTCTTGGTTGACAATTTTCAATTAAAGAAATGATGTAGCGAGGAAAAACAATTAAAATAGTTGAATTACAAAGAAATCGGAATCCATTTCGCTTTTGTCGCACTGCATTCCGTTAAATGTCAAAAATAAATCCGGTAATTATTATTATAAGAGAGTGAATACAACTCTTCTGCTCGCGTTTTTGGTATTTGTCTCCGCTATTAAGTTTAACGTACGCAATTTAAACATCAATCGTTGCAACTCTGAGAAACTTAACCGACCTGGCTTTTATAATATAAAATGAAAACAAAACGAAACCTGAAAGAATTTCAGAACAACCTTCCAGAAGTTAGTCTAAACAGCAGGTTGCTTCTTTTACAAGAAAGAAATGAAAAGTGGAAAAAATAATGATAATACTAACATTGTAGAAAAATGACCAGTGTCACTCATAATGAAGGACAGTTTAATTCACTACGTCGTCAGATATTTGATCAATGTCGGTTAATTAATTAAAAACAATGCTAAGTAAGCCAGAACTAATACAATTCACACTTGCAGTTGTTATTATGATGAAGTGACTCATATTTTATCAAATAAATAAATTGGTATTACTTCATCGATACATTTGAAAATTTAATTCTTTAATCTCATTAAATTATGACAATGTACATATGTACTAGTAGTGTATGATGAATTCTAAAAATGAAGAAACAAAAAAAGCTTAGTAAACAAATTCACTCACGACGAGGTTGAACTCTTAATATAATAGAATTTCACAATTCATTAACCTGTAGTACATACATAAAATCGCATAAAATAATATTCCCCGATGATGAATCACCACGTTCTGATGATTTTTAAAGCAGAAAATTTGCCTCTCCTTCAATATGAAGTAATTTCATATTATTATGCACTGATTATGATTGGAAAAGCTTCTGATATGTATTTGATGAGTTTTGTCTTTTTTTTTGTAACAAACATCCTTAACGTTCAATGTTGGTGCTTAGCGTTTCCAAGTATAGTTGCAATGATCATAAATCGAGAATTATACCTATTTCGAAAAAAGCAACTCCATATATGCAATGGATGTGGATATCATGTTACATAATAACTATGAATTTACGCTTGTTTATATTCATGCTACTTTATGTATATCTAGACATTCTCCAATAAAGCAGATGCTATTATTAGTAGATCTCTGTAGATATTCTAGTTTTTATGTTTTTAAAATTCTGTTAGTTTACATAAACATTCTTGATTTAAACAAAGCACTTCTGAGCGATTTAGAGCAATTCCATAGTGAAAAAAATGTCTTGCAATTCTGCAGATATAATCGCAGAAAGAAGTTTCTTAAAAAGCTACTGAAGTCTTCAAGACAGCTGATCTTACAAATACAGACAACGTCTGCACAAACTGCTTCCTATCGATCGTTTTGCAGCATGTAGCATCAATGCTCATATATGCATATTTTGGCCTAAAGAATATAAAGATCGCAGTTTTAGAACCTTTTAAGGACCTCTGAAAAACTATCTACTATAGATTAAGATGAAAATCTCAGATCTTATATTATCTTTGTTATTTTCGTTTCAATGAAAATTGAGTGATGCGGCAAAGGAGGGGTTGTTGAACAATAACTAGTTCATCATTCTATAAGGTGCTTTTATTATTGTTCATTACATCATTCCTTATTTTTGTTTATTACATAAGATATATTTTCAGTACAAAGTGTAAGAAATATTGGGATGAGGTTGTTATATCTGCTATTTCTCAAGATAATAATTTACAAACTTCTTCTTAACCTTTAAATGTTATAATTTCTTAACCGTTTTAGTAGTAGCCTTCCAATAGCTATACCTTCAACTAAATCATCTCCCAAAACTGTATCCTATAGAGCATGAATGAGCTAAAACGACTGAGATCGTCTGATGAAACGTTTTTAAGGGTTTGAACATCATTATCATCATGAATCGTTGTAAGAACCTTGAAAATGCTTCGAAACACTTCGGTCGTTTTTAGGTACAAGTTGGTCTATAATACCCAATGGTGGACAACCAAACCACCGAGTGTAAAATTGACCTTGATTCCCGTCGCATATGTTTTTCATGCATTCATTGCTCTATTATCGTAAAACTGAACAAACAGAGGTCAATATCCCAGTAAATTTCATCATCATCACTGTATTAATACCTAATTAAATACTGTGATATATCATTTCTCTTGTGACACACTTTAAAAGCTCCAAACGGATCTAAATCGAGCTTTGGTTGCTCATTATTCCCATAAGTATCTGAGTCCTAAAAGAAAAAGTAATAGTGAAAGACAAGTTAAATGAACTTAATATGCGTGCGCAGTTCTTCTTAATAAGCTCTAGAACCAAGTAGGTATTCCATTTCGTGCTATCATCGGCCGTAATTTCTTTATAAGATAAAAACAAACCAAATTCTACTTTTCTTAAAACTGATTGATAGTAAGTAAATCTTCCCTGCTTTCCAGTCATTGCGTTTCAACCCTCTCAAGAATTATTCAAATTTAATTAATTAAAGTAATAGGAAGCCAGCACCATAACGATAGTTATAATTTAATTCAGAGTAGCATTTTAGTCTTTTAGCAAACAATCAAATCAAACTTGTTTTGGAAATGTCTGATGCTTGTGATGAACAAACATGAATTATATTAAAATTCCGTTACGTTTCAATCTGGACCTTTTACCAATTTGCTAAGCAGTAAATTGCGCTTGAGTTACACCAAGAAGTATTGCACCACTCTAATATTATCCAGTAGTGTTTTATTATGAATTAAACAAAAACAATATAAGAAGTAATTAAACGACTAAATTTCAAATTCCACAAAAACACTACATTAACAATCCTGGTGTACTCGTAAGTTTGGTTTCACTTTAGTAAACTTCACTTTAAAGCATTTTCATGACTTTCGAATTGCTGATTGTCCAATTTACCCTTTACAAAATCTGAATTTATGTTTATGTTCGTTTATATATTGTGGTACGCATTTCTTTTTAATCATCTGGGTCTGTTCAATTTTGCTTACTAATAGATATACCTAAATAGGGTTAAAAGGTATGTTTAGATTTCCCTACAGCTATTCCATTTTGGAAAACTGTCATTTTACTAATTTTTGTTTCAAATCTTTATTGATTTCTGAAAAATAAACTGCACTCAATACAGCATAGTACCCTAAAGAATAAACGAAACTATCTGAGTGAATTTGTCGAGCTGTCAGATCACTTTACCAGAACAGTAGCTCTAGCTCTTTCATGTGTTCAAAGCACCAGACTTCATTCAATTTCAGGTAGTTATTACTACTGTGTTCAGTGACTGTATTCCATTATCTGTCTAAAAAATCTTGTTTGCTTTTATTTGCCTGTTTAGGTTACTTCTACTCCTAGGCGCCACCACAGACGTGTAGCCCTCTTTGACATAACCTGTAAATTCTAAGTTAATAGGCATTAATCTAAAGTATCAGATATTTTTTCCCGGCATATTCTAAATGTAAGCTCAGATTTTGCGACCATGAATAAAAATCATATTATGTCAATTCTGAACTGACTAGGTTTTCTTTATTTGCAATGGAAAATTTATTTTCTGGTGTAAAGCGTTTAGAATCTTTTCTCAAATGCGTTGCTGGTTTCTAATAAACTGCCATTTTCGGTCATGATTTGAAGATATATACTGTTTATATGACTTTAGTGACTTGGAGGTTTTGTAATTTTACTTTGCATAAACTTAAGTATGGGTAAAATGAAAGATTACCATTCATTGCCACTTTTGAATGGTAGAGGGTATTTCTGCTCCCTGGTTCCACAATTCAAATTTACTTTCTTACACTTGTCAAGATTTCGGGAGTTTACTCAAGTGTGCTTAAAAAGTATAGATTAAATCTATCTTTTCATAAATGTCTGTAAGATTTACTTCACATTTCTTTTGTGTTTACTTAGGAAAAGCTTTGGAATTCTGACCGAATCAGAAATTTGAGTCTGTGGGTATATATCTGACAGTAACACTATAAAATTTAGTATACATCGAATTATATAGAAATCAATTAATTCACTTTGAAAACTACTGATAACCATAGTACATTATTGTTCTAAAGAGTACAGGCGAAGTTTCTGAATTTATTATTTATTATTTATTGTTAAGAATCCGACTGTTATAAATTGTCTAAGATTTTAGAAGATGTTGTTTAGAGTAATATGTTGAAATCTGACAACCCTACGCTCACCTGCAATACTGAAACAGGAAAAGACAGACGGGGACAGAAAGGATTGTACACTCTACAATATTATATTCGTGATTTATTAAATATTGCTGAATACACAGAAACGGGGTAAGGTTACAGCTTGTTGTCACAAGAACAAAGCTAATTATGATAGGCCTGAGTAAATGCAAGTGCTAAATAACTTGCATTGGTATTCTTGGTTCTAACAGTTTTTGCTTTTTACGGAACTCCATAGTAATTTTTAAGTCTAGATACAGGAAGAAATCTGTACTTGACATAATAGTGCCTTTCATTCTATTCTATCCATAATATTAATGATAATGTGTTTTTCTTTTAAATAAGATACCAAAACACCGACAAAGTATCTTTCCAAACAATATAGTACTTCTCTCTGAATTGGAATCTCTATATTAGCATAAATGAAGTTACTATCTCAAATTTATTGTTTTTAATTATTAACAATTTTCAACAGCTTTTTTGATGTTATGCTATAAAATTAAAAATTAATAAAAGAGGGCATAAAAAACAAGTATAAAAAAAGAATCAAATGCCAAAACACTTGTTATATTGCAATGTTGGGGCCCCCGCACTTATCTTAGTATGTGGTACACGTAGATCACAACAGGAGGCCCATACATAAGAACAGTATAAATTGGTCCCTTTTTGTTCTTTTTATAAGGCCGAAAATTATTTCCCCATATTACAGTCGTCCAAATTAAACGTTATTTATGTTGTGAAATGTGTTTTTTGTACATTATTTATTTTGAGCGGCAACCGAGCATATGGTAAAAGTGTATTAATTTAAATGTTTGTTTTTGTAGTATGTTTTTAAGTGTTACTGGAACTACTTTTTAAAATGAAAATGGGTAATTTGTTATAATGAAACCTTTAAGAATGGAATTTTTATTTATTTGCTTTACTTTTAACTGCTCTTTTTGTGATCATTTAAATTTGAGGAAAAAAAGATTGGAACTTTTTGGCGTACAAAGGAATCGTAATAAATAAAATTGGGAGTTCAATTTTTTCGAATGCATCACACTAAGAATAACCCTTTTATAACCAAGAGAGTAGCACATGTGCTTTATTAAAACACAAAAATAAATAAAAAGACATCACTCGAAGCCATAAAATGTCGAGACATTATATTCCGATGATATTTTTCATCACAAAATAACTATCGTTATTCTTCTTGCCTTAATACTAATTAAGAAAGCGGCTCCCTAATATTTTATGAGATCGTGGCGGATGCCTCTCCACCACGATTCCTTTGACTTTATAAAAAAGAATATTCGATAGACAGGCCACATCTTTTTTAAATGACGTCTATAATTTTTAAAAAAACTTCTTTTGAACATATGTTAAAAATGCAGGGGTATCTTTTGAGATATCGAAAACACATGTTTACTAAGCTAGAATAATGTTCATCAAGAATCCTGAATTAATAAATAGGATTTCTTTCCATTTGGTGGCTTTTAATTTTTTTTCTTTTCTATAATTTTCTTATTTTCAAAATTAAACGATTTATAATAAAAAACACCATCTGAGCGTTCATGTTTTTCCATATCATAAAAACAAATGAAATCTTACAACATAGCAAAATGTAAACAAATGCAGCAATATCTTGTTCGTTCCCGTCCACGGCGTGCTCGATTCGCACAGACAACCGCACCGAGCTACAGAATAATGTATCAAGAGAGAAACCAGTACCTCTACGTCGGACGGGAGTGGAACTGCAATTCATGTAAAAACAAAAACTGGTCATTGCGCGTAACTATAGGATAAAACTATAATAAAATTCGAATTAAGAGTGGGGAGGAAAAAGGGTTATCGAAGTAGGAGGTTCCGATATAGAGACCTCCTTCGACTTCTCCTCCCCTTCATATCTCTGATACCAGATAGATGCACAGCCTCCAACTTTTACATGCCTTTTGCTATGCGTTCGTGTTTTTTTTTACTTTGCTCGTCTCGCTACTGCTCGCTTTTACTGACTTAATAATGTTTGAGTTCATGTATTTACCATCAAGGTAAGCAACGGACTTTATCGACTTCTCTTGTTTTTAGTTTATTTCTTACTAAATTCTACGAGATAAATTTTAATTTTTTTTTCTAAGTTAACGTTTGCTGGTTCATTAAAAAATTAAAACAGTTTTTTAATTTATCTTTTGTTATTTAATTATTATCGATTAATGTTTAGCATAGTTTCACTTAATACAGAACTGTTTTTGATATTTGTTAATTAAATCAAATTAATCTATTTTTTTAATGGTTTGATCCCATTGTATTAGTTTAGAATAACGCACCAACTTAATAGTATAGGATTTTAATTGTTTGCTAGAGTCATTAAATGAAAAACGTGTATGTTGGGAGGTCTTTAGTCTTCAAAGATTCAAATGCAAAATCGGCCAATAGATGATTTTTATTGTTTTTTGTTTTCAGTTTATAATCGGGATTCAATACTATTGACAGGGACATGCTAGCTTCTCGTGGTCATCTCCAGTTTGTTTTTGGCCATTGAAGGTGTCTTTTCTAAATGTACCAAAAGAAAGACTGACTCATTCGAAGTTTCCAATACCTAAAAGGAATTCGATATCTGATTTATCATCTCTTTTGGAATTGTTTGATTTCTGTTGTCATGTTTCAAATTTCTCCCAAGGGTGATTATATCCAATATATCGCATTACATCTGTCAAAGACATTAATTTATAGAAAGTCTTTGTTTTTAATTTTTATCTTCTGTTGTGGTCTTGTACTTTACTGATATCTTAAAAAGAAAACCACAGCCAATTATTAGTTTCGAAGATGGTAATCACTATAGAGATGTGAATTTGAATTATTGCACACAAAAGTATCAATAAGTTTCTTCATAAGTATGCGAAAATTTTACAAACGCTTACTCTTTTTTGCCAAAAGATTAGATGCTAACTCATTTTTCTTTTTTTTTTTTAATCTTAAGATATAGTCTAACACGGTATGTGCATAATATTATATGCCGCCATAGCTGTTGACTTATTTTGATACAAATATGTTATGAGCAGAAAGTACATTTTTAAATGTTCTTCTTTTGTCAACAATTTCTTTGAAGATATATAACGATGTTCTGACACAGAGATCTTTAAAAAGGACTGATCATACCTTAATGAAACCCAAACTGTTTTTTTTATTAATGAAGGTTTTCTCATAGATCTTGCTACTCACCATTCATTAGTCCACATTAGCTAAAACCATGCTGTTTGTTCAATATACATGTTTTAACATCGTTTATTGTATTTACATTATGACATATGACAGACCAATAAAGAAAATCTGTTGTTGACAATGCAAAGAAGAGCAAATTTAATAACATCAAAACCATAATGCTTATTAAGCTTAAGCTTGATGCAGATTTACTTCCTTCCAAAGACCATATCCTGGCAGAGTTTTTACTGATTACTCAGATCAGCATCAGCAAACGCAGTTGATAATGTTGTAATGTTTTACTAATCAAAGTTTTTACATTGCCATGGACTTAAGTTATCCACTGACGATGCCTTTGTTTGGAAAAGGCAGTTCAGAACTTACCTGAGTAAAAAAGAGATCGAGAGAGCTTTAAAGCTTCTATAATGATCAATAAATCTTCTTACTAATAAACGTAAACATAATAAATACAATAGAGATGATAACCTTAATGAAATAAACGATTCTTTAAACCGCTCTACCATTTCATACACGGGCATCTAAACAAGTTACAGTTCTATCATAAATTTTCAATTCTAATAATTCAACCGCAAAAATCAAATCACCATTTAAATGTCTTACATTACTATTTGATATCTAATCTTTCTTAATTTTTCTTTTCAGGTAAGAGAGGCTTTAACAACTTTTCCTGGCGTTGCAAAACAATTTTAAAATGGTAAGTTTTTTAAAATTTAAATTTAGAACAACTAATATATTACATAATATATTTTATCTGCTATTGTTTAGGGATTACTTACCACGCATGAAACTTTTGATTTCATTTAACAAATTTGGACAGCTTAAAATATTTCCTAACCATATAAGGAGGTTAGAACAAAACAGAAATTAATCAAACTAGCAATAATGTGTTACGATAATGATATAAATAAATTTTATGTTAACATTAAAAATAAATCAGAAATTTTTATCTCTAAACCGTATTGTCAGAGGGCGTTACTTTCCAAGTGTAAAAATAATAACAAAGCAACAAAAAAAAGGGGCAAGAGGTTAGCGTGAAAACAGCTTCCTCTTTTGTTAATTATCGTTTTAATAACAGATAAAATACTAAATGTATAAATAATGAAATTGCTTAGTTGTAGTAATGTTATCAATTATGATTCAATTTTACCTACCTGCATTGCACTTTGTAGATACACTTAATTATCAATAACAATATAACACAAAGGAATAATTGAATTTCTCCTTTGTATACATATATGTAGATGTAGGTTTATCTAGTCTTGGATATTTTATTGAAAGCTCTTCATAGAAATCGCTTATGTGGTATACGAAGTGTGCGCTGTGTGAGTGTGTGTGGTTTGAAGGATTACAGTTGTTGAGTAAGCGGAAAAGTGTCTGTATAGATTTGATTAACCAATATAAAACCGATTATTATTTATTTCTTTTTTTGTATAAAAATTAAAAATGATAGTATTTGATTCTTATTGTATAAACTTCTTTGATAATCTCTAGATTCTAGATGCATTTATCACAGGTTATAACTATTTTGAAATCCTTCCAAAATGCTTAACACTACGTACTCTTTCATCACATTTTACGTCCTTTTTTATTACGATATTAAAGAGAAATGAAAATATAGAAACTCACCAATATATTTTGTGCTACCACCTGCATTGAGTTTTTTTTCTCTTAATTTTCTTTTCCTTGAATATGAGCTCACCTTTTGGCTTATATTCAACTAGGAAAGAACAACAAGAGTAGACTCATGAAACCTTTATAACTGACATCGCAGGTTGTTTTAGTGGATTTCTTTCTATTGTCATGTTATTGTTACAAGCATTTCTTTAAATAATGTATTCTAGTGCTTCATTAGTCATGCCAAAGTTAATTTTGGAATTTGAATTTCATTTCATTTGTGTTAATCGTGTATTTGTAGTGTGCATGTAGTGATTATGTCTTTGATGATATTATTGTTTGTTTTATTTACTTCTTTGACTATACCAATCAGGCTTATGATTATTATAATTCGTTTGTTTTTTTAAAAATAAACGAACCCACCTTTTGTTTTATTAGATTTTAAAAGCTACGGAATTATTCAGCCAAGTAAATATTGATGCGTTATTTTGGATTTTTGCTAATCATGGATTGTACTAGAAAATGAGCTCACCTTGTTGCTAATTTCAGCCTTTTTCTAAATATCTCTTGATTACTACTAAAAATATTTTTGCTTCAATTGAAATACTATTCTAGTTAACAGAACTGAAAAGGTGCAGCACCACTTTTTCAGTTTCAACGTCAATAACGATTAGCCAAAACCGTTGATAACCATTCTGTCCAATCCTGGATAAAAAATACAAGAAAGCTGAAACTATGAAACTAAAGTTCGCTAATATTGGCTGCAGAGATATTTAATAGTCTCTTTTGTTTCCAGTGATGTTTTATTTAATCACTGTCTTCACTTATAACTTGATCGGGTAGCCTTTTTCATGACTTAAAGGTTATATCTCAGTTCGATTGTAAATAATGATAGCAAATTAAGCAATAGAAGCAACTAAAAGGTTTTTCAAATTCTGAAATGAAGCCAGTTTGCCATCACCAATTTTCCATGCCACACTGTTCGATATTTTAGACCTTTTTTTAAAATAACTTGAGAAAACATTGTGTTCTAAGGAGAATTCTGTACGTTGAACACGATGCTGTCTTTCGTTTTTATACTATACGCCTGTTCATTTTATTTCAGCAAATGTTTTGTCCATTTATTTCATTATGAAAGTACGGATTATCATTCTAATCTTTTAAACTTTTTATTGCCGTTTGTACCTTTTTTTCTTTGGCTTTCTTCCTTTTATCTAACAATAGTCGCCAAGCATATTTAAAATAAAAACTAGAAAAAAATTGATTAAGTATATCCTTACGTTTGTCATTTACTGCGCCTAAATTACTAGGGAAGAAGTCAAGATGTGACTGTAATAAGCTAATATAAGTACATTTTCAACGACACGTTTCATCATTTCTGCACCATACCCAAATGCAAAAACAGTTGGAATTTTATTACTATACTATCTTTCGAACCACGTTGGCCTTCAGTCATATTCCCATTTCCTGGAGAAGTGCCAAAGTGATATTTATCTCCAAAATCATCACCAATTCATCCTTGTTTTTAAAGACATAAGAAAAGTTAACAAACTGACATGCCATATAGAATACGTTGGCTATCTTACCTTTGCATTTCCTGAGCATATCTATCAAACCAGCAAATTAACTGAAAAAGCCTTCCAGTCTCTACATCCAAGATCGAGAAGGCAAGACATCAAGAAAAATTTGCTTTTGGGGCATTCTTGGACATAGACAAGGAGCGTTCGACAATAGCACGTTCAACTTTATATGCTCTCCCTAGAAGAGCGGGATATTTCTTTTGTAGTCGTCAGATGGATACGATCTATGTTCACCGACAGAGGTACTAGTACTTAATTGTAAGCCCTAACGGGCCAAGTGTCAGAGCGTCCGTAGGCTGAGGTTCTCCTCAGTGGGCGCTCTCTCTCTACTCTTGTGGTACCTTATGATTGACAGGTTTTTGTCAAGATTCAATGAGGGCGATTTGTCTACGCAGAGCTTTGTAGATGACCTTGTAATCCTTGTTTCAGAAAAGTTCCCCGTAGCTACAAATGAGCTCATGCAATGAACTGATAATTTTAACAAAGTTGATCGAGATCTCTTTACCAGTAAGAAGAGTTTGAAGGGCTTTAAAATCCCCTCTTCTCAGAACAGTTATATATCCATGAGTAATTCTGACAAACCGTTCTGAAGAATGCACATTCAAAGACAGTCCCAAAAGTCTATATTTTCCTACTGGGGAGGAAGAGAAACCTTTGGGAAGACTTTGGAATCACACGGTGACTACACAATAATAATTAGATTATGTTATACTCTTTTTTCATTTTTGTGGCCTGCATCTCAAGGGGCCTCCATTACTTAAAAAGTCCAATTCTGAGAAGTGATTCTACCACCTAGAAACGTTTCTCCGCTCATAAAAAAAGACGTGTTATTTACTTTCTGATGTTCTATACTAAAGAATTAACAAGATCTGTAGAGGACGCCTTAGGGTGTTTGCTTTTAAAGTTTCAGACTAAACCTGGCGCGTAGTGCAGAAACGAATAATACTATCGTGTTTAGCGCCCAAATTGCCCTGTTATTCATGGTAATAGATGCATGCAATCTGTAATCTCTCCAGTGTTTAGTTTCCTTTTTTAAAAATTATTTTCTTTAATTCTAGATCATCATAATATGTTAGAAATAATCTTCAAAGTCCTTTCTAAATTTATCAAGAAATTTACTTACAATTCTTTAGTCAGTTGTGGCTTCAACATGTGTAAATGAGCGTCATAGTGTGTTTTACCAACTGGTCAGACACACTATGAGACCAATCTGAAGATTCCTGTCAGTCAGATACGTCACTAAAGAATGTATTGAAAAGTATGTCAACTTAAAGTAATTTTACAGTCAATAGATACCAAAAGGTTGATTCAATTGCGATTTCCGATTAATCTCGTCGTATTGCTTATCTTTGTTGAACGTATTACTACCATGTTAATGAAGTCTAGTACACCTGACTGGTTTATTTTCACTGAAATGTAGACTCTGCAATTTAGGCATTATAGTTTTTACTCTATGCGGAATAATGGAAGGATACCTAATAACTGTTTGGAGGTGACCTCTTCTCTTTAGCAATTTGTAGTAAGCCTCGTAGCGCGATTACCATTTTTTTGCATTAATCTAGAGTATTATCCTGGTGGTCCAAATACAATTTTACCATAATATGTCTAACTGAAGAATTGCTTGCTTGCTCCAATTTTGCTTGTCACAATTCGATTTCTTTTGTAATTCCTTGGTATATAGATCTGAAAAACGGGATTTATCAAAGCAAGTTCTACTACTGTGTCGCTACTTTTTGCGTTACTTTTGGACATGCCGTCAAGTAATCTTTACACCTTTAGAAACTGCTTGTAATCAGTAGATAAGGCAAAGGATTACAAAAACGTCTCATTAGGTAGAGTAATATCTTAATAGCAGTGGTTCAGTTTATGATACTTTATTTTCTAATCTTCACTTCCATAAACACAAATGTAATTCGTTTTATCCAAATGTTATTTCATTTAATAACAAAATCTGTCGTTTCCTTTTTTGACAACATACTTCACTGACTTATCACGTCCATTAACTCAATTCTAGTGTTTTTGTAATAAAAAAGAATTGCCGCTTATTAAAAACAAACATTTACCAACAATTAATGTAACCCAAATCTCGATTGTAAAGATTTTTTAATGTGATAGATAAATTGGCATTAGATTAAGATTGGGCAATACATGGGAAACTTAAAATTTAAGAATTATATGAGAAATCTCTCAGAAATTGTGCAGCATAATGAACTCATCATCTTTTTATCGTTAACTTTCGAGAAAAGAAGATGTCATTGAATTGCCGCGACAAAAAAAGTACGCACAAATTACCATCTTGACATCTTAGAATGGAAATTAGCTTATTACTTTGTAACACTATACGGCTTAAATTATTTCTACATCTTTAGTGCACCGATGACGTCATTAATTAATATATCCTTTGCTATTTCAGGAAGAACGTCCCATAAATATGTTCAGTCGTCTTCATTAAAGTACTGTAATAGTTATATTAGAAAAAATGTGAAAAATATTCTATAATATAATTTTAGAGATAAATAGGAAGAAAAGTTAAAAAGGAACTGACGGGAAACGGCATGCTTCTTGTCAATTCTTCTTAATTAAAATTCCTAATTTTATTTAAGAAATAAATATTTACGTTCAAGTTCTAAAAAGAAATCCTTAAGACATTATTTGTAAGCGCAATTTTGTTTGCTTATCTACATAATATCTAATTTTACGGAATATGTTTTTGGTAATGACCTCTCCTCGTTTGTCTTTTGTTACCTAAATTTAAGGATTTTCTTTTCTTGAAACATTCTTTTTTAAAGAATATTTATTTGAAAGACTTATTGTATGAATGACTACTTGTATGAAAAAAAACGGGATGTAAACAACGCATTCTGAATGGCCAAAACACATCATAATACAAAGATAATAATTCGCGTGCGTTGTAGTTAGCACGTGTTGCTTCAAAATTGGGTGAACATTTTGAGAATCAGCTTAACATAATGTGTACCACGCCTAAACTGAATCATAAACGTAATTTCCATTCAAACACCTACGGATTGTCTGAAATATCAACCCCCGACGCATCTGCCCTCTCGCTCTCGCCCGCACTCCTCACAGAAACAATTTGAAATCGTAACTCAAAAACCACTTTCAACACCCACACTTTATTAATAGCAGACGACAATAGGATCTTTTTGTATAGACTGATGTATTTTTTCATGTAGGCAGCTTTAAAACGGCTTTGTGTTTAAATTACGTGGCATAATAGGGCTGCACATCGGACACGACCGAAAAAACTGCACTTAAAATAAAAACAACACGATTCTGTGTCCCCCCTCGATTTTACGTCCTTTTTTCATGTCATCGATGTTTCTGAAAAACAAATTAAACTTCGTGACGATTCTAGGTGAACATCGAATGAAACGCATCAATTTGTGTTGAGTGACGTGTAGCGGTTGATTTTCCAATGACAACAACAGGTGTTTTCCGGACCGAACCGTCAATTATTTATTAATATCGGCGAAGTGGCTTTATCAAAAGCGACTGTTCAATTACCAGTTTGCGGCATATTCGTTTCACGTTATTCCAACGCTTACTTGATCAACAGAAACAAAGATTATGATTACTTTGAATTTTTTATAGGTGAATGAGTTTGGAATTAATTTTTAATGATTTTTCGAGAGAAGAAAAATAAACAAAAAAGTGCAGTTTATTATTGAATAATTCAAGCGGTTAATAGAACGTTTATCATAAAGGATGAGTTATGTAGTGCCGGTACATACTTCCGTCACATTTTATAGAAATTTGCTCTGCTTAATGGTTTCTCTCAACGTGATAGGTGTAAAAGTATGTGTGAAGCAAAATTTACTGCATTTGTTAACTTGGTTATTTATATCTTACCTTTCCCATAGCTAATTGCTGACTTCAATACTTTACTACTGATAAATCTAACAGTTCTTCAGATTACAATTTGTGCCAACCACTCAGATGCATGCAGAAAATATTAATAAGTCCTCGTACGTGGAGTAGAATTACTTTCGAGTTTATCTATCTTTTGTATATATTGTTATATTATTATTTGCTGAGTAATCAGATTTTGAAAACCTGAGTATATTATAAAATAACTAGTTGTTGGTTAATTAGAATTCCAAGCAAGAAGTAGTAATCAGAATGTTAAACCTGTATTAAGTCATACATAACCTTATATTTTAAATTTCGTTTACATGTATTTTAGCAAGTATGTAGATTGAATTGTTTATTGCAGAGTTTATTTTTCATAGTATTTACTCAGCAGTGATTTAGGAACATTTGGGGTTTTTAAAATATTTAAGAAAGGAAATCCCGTAGAAATTCAAATCTTATTGGTTTTAATCGGTTCTCAATTGTATAGTTCATTCAACTTGTTAAACTAATAGATGATTTAGTTCGGAATGCCTAAAAATCAATAGTTTATGAACTTGGATTAGAAATTATCAAATCTGTTTACTATAATAGCCTAGATGCCTAATGAAGGCATAATTTGATTTCTCCGCTGCGTTCAATCTTAGATAGGTACTAATGCAACAAAAAATCGGGGTTGCAAAGTCGAAGAGTTGTCAGAATTTTATAAGATCAAAATCACTGTTTTAGAGATTTTCACGTTTTCTAATACTTTAGATATTTATATTCTTACGCACTAGTGAAAAACCTTCCAAATCGTGACAACTTCTTAAACTTACAGTTTAGAAACTCAATTAGACTATAAAATGCATTAAGCAAAATTGTGTAAAAATCGCTCAAATCACTGAAAGTTTGCTTAATTCGGTGGGTCCTATTTCCATTCATCTCTTCCTACACTACCAATCTTTTTAGACAGTTTTGTCTAACTAAATGTCCAAGAAATCTTATTTAAAGTCCTTAGAGTAGTATTGACTTGACCGTTAGAACTGAAAAATCGTGCAAGTTTTTGGTTTATTTTATGCGCATACAAATTGTGAATAGACTTAGCTGTAATGTTTTCCAGTAAGTATGTTACTCTCCTCTTCAGATTTTAACATATGGTCAGAGCTAAAGTCCTGCTCAAAAGTGATCTACGATCCGAAAAATCCAAAGTGTTCCAGAAGTGCTTTTGGAGTACTCAGGTTAAACCGGGATTGGACAACTGGCGCTTAATCTGCTACAGCAATGTTTTATGTCGACGATGATATTAACACTGAGATTTTAATTCAGGTTTATTGTTTTGACTCGTCTTCCCATGAAGCAATCTTTTACTGTTACTGTTTTTCTTCACGCATGATTATCGCACTGCCATTTATTATTTGCATACGATGCAAAATGTATGTTTAGTTATCGGTGCATTCTTGCTGTGATTAATTCAGAATTCCAGATAAGCATTTGCCACCAATAGTTTTTGTTCAAATGTTAGCTGAAGATATGACTAATAATCGGATAATTCTCTATCTTTCTATGCTCGGGTAGAACTGCAATGATAACTTTTACAGAAGCAACAAAATGTAAATTAATTATTATTTCAAATAAATAACCTTCTTAAGCGGCATTTAGTACATTTCTTTAGAATATCATAGATTTAGTCATTTCATAACTAAGAAATTGTGATTAAGTGCTATTTTTGGATAGACTGATGACTTAACCTATATCTTATCAAAGTGATACCGTTTGCGGTATTTTGCAAACGAATCCCTTAATAATATAAATAAAAGTTGTCATGGAGACATTTACCAGGTTACATAATAAATTATTTGTTTTAGTTGCAAATTTTGGCCTAAATGCACCTGATTTAAGCTTATTGGAATGCATCTTTTCATTTGCATGAATAATACAACCTCATTTTCCTTTATTGAAGGTAACTTAACATTTTATAATTCAAACTGTAGCAGCGACTACAA
The DNA here is from genome assembly GCA_011009095.1 of Ignelater luminosus. Lineage (NCBI taxonomy): Eukaryota > Metazoa > Arthropoda > Insecta > Coleoptera > Elateridae > Ignelater > Ignelater luminosus. The sequence goes on from VTPC01000579.1 coordinate 44,657, forward strand.
AAACATCAATTATTCTTTATAACATAACCTCATTTTAAGCAATCTTGATCTTTATAAACGTAGAATGACTAACAACAATATTCAATTGTTTTCAATTTGTAAATTTGGCATCGTGAGTAGAAACATTTTCACGTTTTAATTTTAAATATTTTGCCAATTTTCCCTAACTAAAAACCTAATGAAATATTAAATATCGGAATTGTTTAGACCAAATTTATGTAGCATTTAAAATACCATTAGCTACTCGTAAATTCTGTAATTATAAATAACATGAAGTAAAGCCACCTCTAATCCAAGTTTATCCCTAACAAAGTAAACTATTGACTTTTCTATCAGTTTTCACCGTTTGTAAATAAACACAACCTGTTGAACATTTGTTTATTGGTTCATTTACAAATGAATAGGACAAATAATAAACAAGAACATGATACTGGTGAGAAAATCCTTAAAATGTTTATTTTCTTGTCGGTGTGTTTGGAAGAAATCAAAAATAAACTCGACAGTAGCAAATTCTGTTTCTCATTTTGCTATTAATTTTTATTAGAACTATTTTTAAATAAAACGAAGAAAAAACCTTTTACTAATCCTGGTTTCTTAAATTTTAACATATGGTTTGTGTTTTACGTTCTAAGAGGGAGTTTTTTCCTAAACCGATAACTTGAAATTTAAACAAGACTAGGGTTCAGTACATTTTAAACCACCTTTTCATTAGGGGAGTTCTCTGTTTCCCAAGCTCCCAGCAGCATTGATTTAAAGGCATCTGGTATTTATTAAGTAAAAAAGTGAAATGTTTATTACTATTTTGTCTGTTTAGGGTTTCTTTTTTAGCTTATTTAAGTCTTCTCTAATAATATGTGATACTTACTACTTTAGAAGTTTAGAAAACGTTTTTGTTTGCTTTTTTTAGATTTTCTATCATTAATCTTAGATTTAAGTCAAGGCTGTGAATGTATACGATTTAAATTCCACGTTAGTACTTACATGGCTAATAATCATTCTACGAGCATAATAATAAATTAGAAGCATAACAATTTTATAGTATGCAAATTACATTTTCCAAGTTATATTCTAATCGCGTACGTAATTGTTTAATTTTGCAATGCATAAACTTTAAGAATATTGTTTTCATTCACATCATTTTCATTTTCGACGTGCATGGTCCGCTTTAACATCCGGAAGTAGAGAAAAAACAAAAACAAAAAAGCGATGCTTCTCAGATTTCCTTTCAGATTTAACACGTCGGGTGACAAATGACATCTCGATTATATTGAAAAGCAATTTAAAGATTTCTTTCGAAAAAAAAAATTTCCGTACCAAATAGTTCATTAAACGTTAAATAAGCAAAATGCGTAGGAGAAGACGACTATTGTTAAATTTGACAGCTGCGTTTTGAACGAGTTGCCTTAATTTGCATAGAGACGTCATTTAATATGCCTTTGATTTAGGCACAATACGTCGAATATTGTTGTTAGTTGATCGTAGTTTAAAAAGTTTTTGTTTTATTATTAAAAGTATTATTAATGAACGTTTGAATGAAACGGAAAGGGAAGTGGAGACGATTAGATGTCGCTTATTGTTTTATTTTATGTCCGATACTCTCTGATATGTATTTATTCAGTTGTTTTTGTACCAAACAGTAATTACTCTATATACCATAATTATCTTTGTTTCAGTTTTATTTGTTCTTATCTATAATTACAAGTACTAGTTGTAATACATTGATCTATTAATTACATTGGTGCTATGAAATCAGACGACTTTTATAATTAATACTTTTTTTGTAGTTGCTAACCTTACTTTATCGTCGAAATTCTCAATCTAATTTGGTATGTAATTATTTATTAACTTGTTGGATTTTATCAATTTTAAAATTTGCCATTTCTAAATATTTGAATCTCTTTCCTCCTAGATAGGCAATTGCTTTTCTTAGTTTCTTCATTTGGGTGCACGTACTTGTAATTTGTCAGATATTCAAAGGGTTTAATAATAATTAAAACCGTATCAAGTTACAATTATAACAATAAATGAAGGTGTAAACACTATTAACAAACCTTTAATGTTCCTTTGCTTTGCATATATGCCGCTTGCACTTTTATTATCGTTATTATCGTAACTTGATACCCATAAAATTATTTTTCGCAGTTTTATTAATAATATAAATATAAGATCTCTTAAAATCCATTTTTCATTTCTTTTCACGAAACTTTTATCTCTCACCTGTTTAAAGCTCTTCTAATTCCCACCAAAGATGCTAGTTCTAACAATAGCAATGGCAAAATAATATATTAAAGTGCGTCTTAACTCGGTTTTGGCATTCATCCTTTTTATCTTTTTCCGTGGCATACCTAAAAAGGAGTTTAATATACTTCAGAAAAGATTTAAGGAATGCTTCCAATGCAGAAATTATGCAGCTGCAACAGGTAGTACCTAGACAGGCCTCAGCATGAAGGAAGTGGAAGCAAAATTGGGTTTGATATTTGGCTTAATATTTGATTTTTATTTTTATTCATAAACTTTCCAAGAGATCTAGTTAACCTACCTAGGTCTATCATTCTATCAAAATCCATAAAACAGACAAACCTCGGACAATTTATCTCTGTTAACTTGGATAAAATAGTTCCAAGTCTTACATATGTAGAACATAGTACAGTTAATTGCAAGACAATTAGTCACCTATGATTAAAACGGATTCTTTTTTATCTGGTGTTATTTTTCATAGATCCTGAAAGATCAAAAAACTTACTCCAAGACAGTTTCCATCTTTGCCAAAAAACGTAACTAAAGTGATTACCAATACTGGAATGTATTCAAACCTGTCATTTTGAATTTTGTAGTTTTGCGACTCTGACCATAAAGGTATTGGAGGTCAAAAACTTTGTCTTGTTATGTTATGTGTTCCAAGTATTGGAATGGCTTTATGCCGATGTCTAGGAGTACAGCAAGCTTTTGAGAAAATTAAAAAAGTTAGCATATGTTGGCATATTTTTGTACTTATGGTATCTCATAAAAGAATTAGCTGTTATTGCCCTGAATCACTGTCTAAGATTTTTGAAGCACATTAGTATTGTATCGTATATTGTATAATTATGGATCTCTCGATATACGTATTTCCAAGTATAATCTCTTGGGTTCATTTTGATTTGCTCATTACTTATTTAACTGAAACTCTTTCGTTTAATTTTCTCGGTATCCACATATTCACAATTTAGATGTTTTTTCTCAGACAACAGATGTTATTTTTATTTTCCTACTTGCTGCCTTATTCTATTTAGCAACTTATCTCTAAAAGAACTGTCTTTATGTAGTTATTGTAACCTAACTATCCCAATTTTGCTTGCCATTTAAAGAATAACTTTATTTTTCTCGATTTACAGTATCTCACCAACTTCTTTTAACTGACTATGATTAGCAAAAAGGGCAACTCGACTTTACAGCAAAATCAAATCATAAAATTGGTATGCCTTCGGAAGAAACCTAGAGTCGTCGATATAATTGCTTGAAGGATTCAGAGAATTATGGCAAGAAGAAAACCAACCGTTTTGATAATTTCGCTTTTTTTTTCGAGCTACGCCACTAAGCAAATTTAATGCGTAGAAACTCTTCAAAAGTTAGTTTGCAGAAAGGCACCTTGATTGGAACTAAGAATATAGCATAATTTCAGATTTTTAAACAAGAAGAAATTAAATTTGGATTGACGTGGTAGATGGCGAATCGTTATTGGCATAATATTCACAAGCAGCCAGAACTGATTGGGCTGCTATTGTCTAATTGGAGAACGAAGATATTGAGGTATAGTACAGCCTACTGAGATACTCTAGCAACATAATCTTTGCAGTCAGGGGCATTTATGGAAAATGAAGATAAAGCCATGTCATACCCAATTATACATCAGGTGGATAGTCAGAGCACCAAACCCGACCTCCAATTATTGACTTTGTAGTTCTCCATACCTTCAGTTCTCCAAAGATTAAACATCTTATAAAAATATACTATTTGTGTAACATCTGTACACGTTTTCTTTTAATTTATCGATTATTTTTCACATTTGGTTCCAACTACCACAACAAAGAAGTTATTTATGTACTGTTTTCGAGTTTTAAATCTAATGAACCCATTCCTGAAATCTTTCTATACAAATCACAATCCTTTTTAAATTCAAATTGGCGTTGAAAGCTTGAAATATCAAACTTTGAAATTATTCCTCATTCTCAATTATTATTTTTAACCTGAAACAATAGCGCAAAGTCTACCTGGATAAATTAATAGCTGTTTTAGGAACCGTGTGTATTTGTACACAAAGAATCCTGCCTTTTTACTTTCCATTATCATTCGAAATAATTCTGCATGTTTTTAAAAATTGTTTTTAAACTGTTAGATAACAAAAATTGCTGGATTGTAAATTTGAATCATTAAAAATGTGTTTAAATGCCTTTTTTATTTTTTATTCAGTTTCAGCAAAAGTAATATAAAATCCGAACCAATTATATGTTAAATAAATACATATATTTTTGAAAACAGAAGAGAGGGAGTTAAAAATTTAAAATACTCATTACGTTTTCCATTTCCCGCGATCGTATATAAGAATCATTATTACCCGGTATCAGCTTCGGAGTTCTGATACCATAAAACAGTGTCTGAGTTTGAATTAAAAATCAAAATATATTGCTCTGCATATATCCCCAGCTAGTTTAATAAGGTAGCAACCTCCAGTGGCGTAGTATATATTTTTCATTAATCAAATATATTTTTTATATTAAAAGCTTTTTGCTGCCGGGTTTTGAAGCCTGAAAAGAAAATAACTTTTAGAAGGTTTCTTTTAGAAAAATAAACAACGTCTAATATAAAATGTAATAGAATTAGCAATTAAGACGAGAATAACTTTGATGCTTTATTTTGACAAACTGAACTTTACTGTGATTTTAAGTTTTCAAGTACCGTTCTTATGTTTCCCTAGATAAATTAATTATAAAAAATGTGTACGCCACTGTAAAGGCAAAGCGGATTGGTGGATGAAGCTATTGTTTTTATAATAACATTGAGATATTACTCTGTGCGGTATAGAAAGGTGGCTATGAACATATTTCACGTAATAAGAAGGCTGGGGAGCGAAAAAGTGAACGCGTTGAATAATAAGATAGCCATGGAATATGGAATATAGAACTGAATATATAAGGATCGTACGTTATTATCTCACCCTGTGAACGAAATTTCGCATGCATCCTTGATAATTTCCTTTTAGTTGGTAGAAGCGAATTAATGAAAAAATCGTCTTGATGGAATGACGATAACAGTAGTAATATTAATAATAATAATAGAAATCGCGTGTGGAATTTGATACATTATTAAATATTCTCGAATAAAATTCCAACCCCGTGAACGAAGCAACAACCCCCTTCGAACATATTTAAAAATACGACCGGAGTGGATTTATTTCATGACGTACCTACTATAAATTTTGATCAAAAATTCAAACAATACCTCGCGTTATAAGAAAGTCATTTATGTCCTTGTTGAATAAGGTTTATATTCGTTAGGTCATATTTAAAATAGGGTAACTTAGTCATATATGGGTAGATATTTATCATTTTATACTTTGCATATTGGTTGATATGTGGCCGACCATCTCGTATCGCAAAACGATTCTGCTCGCTCTGTTTAGTTTTTAAGTTGATATGTGTCAAGCTTCAATATTATTGACGGTTTCGTGTGTTCACTAAAAAAGGATTGCACAGTAGGCTGTTGCACGCGAATTAGTTTAGTTTTTATTGTTTTGTGGAATACATGACTGGGCGACAATGTGACCTTAAGGATTTTATTAACTTTTAGTTGTTTTTTGTTGCAAATGTAAAAATAATTGTTAGTGACAAATTGGTGATAAATTATGGCAGATGTTTTTAAAATTACTGAAAACTTAAACATTTATCTAAAATACGTAATTTATAATTTTTTGTACGGTAATAATAATTCTTTTGTTCAAAATAATTTTGGATATTCATAGTTCCTTGTGAAATGATGATACTCCTACAATAATTATGTTAAATAATTTAACGTTTCCGTAAGGGGCGGTCTTACATCGGTGTTATCATTTTCATTTTGGACACGGTAATGTTTTGTTAATAAGATTTCTTAGTATTGAATATAATTTCTAGGTTTTTTCATTGCTTTTGTTTGTAAACATCATGAAGGATAAAGCCTTTTTTGGGTTTACTATATTTCACTTTGTACTACTTGATCGATACGGAAGATTTCATTGTAAAATAACTTTGTACTTTTTATGCATTGCTTCTTTATTTTTCATTATTTTTGAAGTTCTTTTAGTTTCATCTAACAGTATAATCTGGATGAGGTTTATCTCTTAACACATGTAGTGTCTATTGCCATTGATTTTTGATCAGTGAGTGGACAATTTCCAAGAATTTTAAATTGTGAAAACAACAACTTTATTTTTTCAACGGATTTGGATGTCATTTTGATGAACCACTTGGCATTTATTGCTTGCTTTCCAAGACTACTTCAAATCTTAGTTTAGCTTTCTTAGGAAAATGCATTCCAATAGACAGCTTCAAGAATAGAGAAAAACTTTTTCTAAACACTACTACCAGAATTCTCTGCGTCACATTTCTGGCTCTTCCTTATCAGAGTTTTTTGATTAACGAGAATTTGATAGCAAACATTTCAAACTAGTAAATCGCAAGATCTCTAGATTTGCAGTTGATGCTATTTCACTACATTTTGGTTTGCTACTTGAGATATCTAATCTTGGCATTAAAGATTGCGCTTTGCAGCCACATCAAGTTAGTCTCCTACTAATTGTTTAACTTGGTTACTAGCTTAATGATCATTGATTCAATATACTTAACAGGCTTAAAGATATTCTAAGAAGTTCTGTTTGATGCAGAAGCAAAGTTTTTGACGGTTCTAGTATAGAAGCATATGAACTTAGGCGACTGCAATAAAGCTATAGTCTTCTCAATTTACCAGAAGTATTTATGAGATTTCTACTGTCGAAGAGCAAACGATACAAACCATCTTCTAAGCTGGATACGTGTGTAACTCAATACTTCAAGCTCCACCGGTCACTTCGGCTTTTTATTATGAATTTAATAACTTTAACAAGTTTACAAATAAATTCCCGAATAACCTACTGGAAAATTCGTAAGCGAGGTGTTCTCAAGGTCTTCCAACCTGTAGCGGACTTTGAGTCTGATTAGACTTTCCGGATCAGATTTAAATTACTCAGGTTGTTTAGATTCCTTGGACCAGTTAGACTCTACGGATTGAAAAATGCTGAAGCCGCTCTATAATCTTCAGAGATCAATTGTATGCAAAGAGGAATTATATCTTGAAATCTAATTCATTGGCATTTGGTTCCGACAACTTTGACTCGACCTTCACAAACTTTCTCTTCTAGGTTTACTTGAAAAATACAATTTAGAAAAGCCAATCAATACCAGAACACGTCTTCAATTCCAGATTTTGTTGCTGCTTTCCTATCTTTGTTTATCTAGTTTTAGAAAGTTTAGAGTTTAGATTTTTATGAAAATAAAACCCAATTTAGAGAAATTGCTATGCTTACACAAGGTCAGGATCATTGATACCAAGACTGAAGTCTAGCTAATTTTAATCTTGCTTTTATGAAAAAATCAAGACCAAGACTTGTAGTGATCTTGGCTTTTCTTGGCCTTCAGTCAATTGTTCTGATAGTATGTATTGTGCGAATTTCCATCTTCTCTTACGCTTCTATTTAAGCTTTACATTGTAAGTGTTTCGTATTTCTAATGGCCCTCCCATTTTAAAATCTTAAAATATATTTATCGGTATGTACATTCTTTAGAATCAGGAAATTTTTAAGGTTTTGGCTAGAAGATTTAATTTCAGTTCTCTGATTGGTTTTTGTTTTGCGTATTCCATTAAAGTGTAAAATGTAAGGTTAGCAATTAACTTTTAGAATCTTCTCTTTTATAAAAGTCAGTTTTGGACAAAAGCAAAACAAATACGACACGACTATATGAATATCTATGTAATATTCAAAGGACAAATCAATCAATTATCAAAACACAATACTCGTACGATAATTCTAAATCACTTAAATCATTACTTATTGAGGTGCATAGTTAATTATGAACAGTAGAACACGTAAAGTTATCAGAAACAACGTACATTTACACCAACTTCAATACACAAGTGGATAAACGCGAGGTAGTTATAGGCACACACGGATCAAATACTAATAGACCTTAAGGTTAATTTGCTGTATATTAACTAACTTATATATTAAATAGCAAACTAAATTAATTTATTTGTAGACTATAAGAAAATTGAAAAGCTTTAAGATTAGATTTTGAAAACTATTAGCGAACTGCATATAAGTACCATTGTAGGTATCTATTTGTAAAATTTGCTATTCAAGAGGAAAAGATTTTATAATTACAAATAATGACTACTCTTTCTTATTTCTCATAATAAAACACTGTAATTAACTTCTTGTTAACTTTTAAAGTGGTTTTATTCAGTTTTAAACCAGTGCTTAATAACCACTTTACAATTTATTGAACGCCCTTTTTGTATGCCAACAAAAAAAAGAAAACGAAGAAAAATGAATAAAATAAAAGATTTCGTAATAAATTCCTTACATTTTTGTTGTCAATCTTGTAAAAGAAGTTGTTTTTGTGGTTGCTACTGGAATTTCTGATATTTTTTCTTGTCCAGAGAAATTCATTTGCTTGAAGCTATTTATTCTTGATCAAAGTTGAAATTGTTTTTCTAGGCTTTTGTTGAAAATAATGAAGCACTGTACACTATGGTACAAACGGGCGAAAAGCCTTTTAAGATAGTTTTATTCTCTGTTATTTTATAGATTCTTTATTTAAAAAATTTTCAACTTAAACTATGATTTAGAAATTATAGAAAATTGGGTCATGCTTACACAAAAGTCATCAGGAGTAAACTTGAATTCAAACGCGGACTTTGAATATAATCAAGAATTTTGTCTTAACAAGTTTTTTGATTATAATTCTAAAGGATATTCTTGTAATTAATTGTTTCAATATACAACAAACTTAGTTTTACATATTTATATAAAACTGGTGAAAAGTCTTTTTAATCTAGTAACTTTACTATTTTTATGAACTGTAGCTGGTAAAAATATTTTGATTTTTAAAGTTTGCTGATATTACAGGTTATTCTTTTGCTTTTAATAATATTTGTTTCGTCAAAATCAATCTTCTGTGCAATTCCCCTTATTAGTAAAAAGCCTTTTAATTGCAAGGTTTACAGTTACACTGAATCTAAATTAATATTGTTCAATTTAATTTCGTTATTTTTGAGAAACAAATTGTACACTATTCATCCATTCAATAAAAGATATAAGCAACACAATTTCAAAAGAAGGAATTTTTCAAAAGCCTCTAATGATGATGTTATATATTATATATTGAAGAGTGTACTTGTTTTTAATCAAAACTTCGTATTAGGTAATATTTATTATAGAAAAGTATCGAACCTTCAAGTCCTAATTAATCATTATCTAATTACATCCGACGTTGTTCCCCGCTCTCGCTTCTGCACAGCTCGATATTAATGATATTTGACGGGTTTTGCTAAAGACAAAGGCAAATCAATATCATTTTCCACATCTCAATAATTACGTTTCGTATATATTAAATACAATGTAAAGTTAAAACCCAATTTGATTTTATCTCGTATTTCTTTACGTCAGCCTTCTCGTCATTTCGCACACTTTTGGGGATGTTAAAATTATTTTCTCCTCGTCAAAACCATTTACTCGCTACAAATAAGGATCAATAAGAGACATTCAAAGACTTCGGTTTTAGCAAATCATTATCTGAAATGTAAAGCTGAAGTGAAGGATTGGTTTGAAAAGGACTTGGAATATTTTGAATTTGAAGTGCCTTTCAATATTTTAGTACCTTATTAGTATTACGTTGCGTCTTTTTCCAAACATTACTTATTTGCAACTATTTATGAATTTATTCGACTTGAAGATTCAAGATAAAACTTCTATAGAAATTTCCACAGCATATGTTGTTTTTAGAAAATTTATTTTGCATAAAATACTAATAAATGTGGAAAATAATTGAAGCAACTTAAACTTCGTACGAACAGAATAAAATCGTCGGGGAAAGGGTGGAAAGAGAAAGAGAGACAAGGGCTGATATAAAAGGGTTAGCAGTAGTAAAATAAGAGTAGGAGAGCCCCTAGCATCACTAATTAGTTATCAAAGAGTTGCGACTAGTGACAAAATTCAGTGCTATAGGGGTTTATTTTCAAGAATACATCGGGAGTTACTGACACTTTCTGATTTTGGACGTTTAACAATTAATGAGTTTTTTCATGCATTAGAGGTGTTACAAAAAGGGATGTGGAAAGAACAGACGTTTAGGAAGGATTGTAATTTTTACTTTATTCTTGCGATTCATTTTTTAAGTGCAAAACAAGCTTATTATAAATTAAATTAGATCTAATAAGACTGTTATGTCTGACGTCCTTATGTTCTTTTAAAAAGTCTTGGTTCAACTTTTTAAGTCCAATTAAAAAGTGCAACGATATTTATGGTTTTTTTGGGAAAAACGGAAAACATTATTAATTGATTATCTGCTCTTTGTTTATCTTTAACAATCAAGTGATTTTACATTTGAAGAGACTTTCTTGTCTTTGACTAGCTTGAATTCTCCTTAATAAGAGAGAATGCTAAAAACTTATAATCTTTAAGAGAATACCTTGCTTTTATATCAGTTAATGACCAAATTTGCTAATTCAAAGTAGATCCATTCCAAAAATGAAATTGAACGGAAGAAATCTAAACACAATTTTATCATTGAAAAATTGCTAATTTAATTTTCAACAACTCGATTTCTAAGTTTGCGTAAAGATTACAAGAAACAAAACGACATCAAGAAACAAATAGGTCTTATAGAAGAAAAAAATATTAAATTTCATCTTCCAGAAACTATTGCATACAAAAGTAATGAGATCTTATAATTAACTAATTATTCGGTGCATTGTAGAGCAGAGCGAGATTATCGTCTTTACACAGAGAGAGAGTTTCCATGCATTTCGTTAGTAAAGTACGTTAAAGACTAATTTTCTAATACAAGAGAGCCCAAATACAGTAATCTAAGACGAAACTTTAACAAAATGGGGACTAATCTGTTTTAAATTCAGTACATGAGACAACTAAAATATATGTACAGTTCCGATAGCAAAATCCAACGCTTTGACAAAACTTAACTTATTAAAAAGGCCTCACGACGCGTCGCGGACGACGAGGACGTAGCATCGCGGGCGTCTAGTGCAAAAGAGACGCTAATACGCGCGTAAATCAAAAACTTCCTCGTGCATATAGCAACTCTAGCAGGGATTAATAAAATTAACAGATAGAATTACTTCAGTCAGATATCGTACGAGGCGCTGTGTTACTTTTGCGATATATTCGCGTCCCTCTCGCTTGCACTCGTTGATTTGTAGATCCCTCAAGCCGGCACAGATAGGGACGGATATATAATTTGGTTTAGAGTATAGGAAAGTCGCCCTAATGGAATAAGCGGAGATCGCTGTAGTGGAATTCACTAATACAAAGTGCGGCAATACGATTTACTACTGAATTTTAGTCCAACTATTAACTTTGTTAGCTTCAGAAATTTAACATTATATATGCGCTGACGTTTTACTAATTCCGGACACCAAATTCGAATTAGATAACTTTTAACTTTTTTTTAACTTCTTTTTTTATTAGCTATTTTGTAAAAGTAAGTTTAAAGCTTTTCTAATTGAAAATATATGTACTAAGTATTATGATGTTTGTTAAGTCTTATAAGTTTTGAAACAGTTAGAAACTTGAAAAACATTTTCTCAACGGAAATCTGCGAAAACTATTTTTTAAATCTTTTTTGAAGAGTAATTTGTGCATACTAATTACTTCTTTTTATGAATTACTTTTCAAAGTAAGAATAAAACGAAAATCAAATTTAAAATTTCTATAAATCTATTAAAGCATTCTTAGCCTGGGTGTTGATTCTAATTATCCTCCTTAGCTTGCTTAAAGTCTGCTGATATGCTGTACCTGAGAATAAGAATAAATTCTTCGTATGCCATTGCTTTGTAGTGATAATTTTGGTTCATACACAATGGGACTCTTCTTCGATCTTACTAATTTATATCATAAGCTTATGGATTTTATTATTAATTAATCAAATTTTGAAAAATTCCTTAACTGACAATAATCAATATCTTCCTGTTTGTTTGAACTAAATTATTACTGCAGTTAGTGTTTAAATTTCCAAACACAGACATCAATGATAAAAGGGAGGCTAGATTCCAGATTTAGTCGGATATATTCACTTCTGCGTTGCTGGGCCGATAAAGCATCTTGTTATAATATTGAGTTTTTGAGGGATAAATTCATTTCATAACTTGCAGAGAATACGTGCTTGTCAATAACGTCCCCAAATTGTTAATACTCTTGTGGCACATTAGAAGGAAACGTGAAAGTGACACTATAAAAATTATTGATCATGAAGATAAATTCCCAGTATTACCAACCTGGCATTTCTATGTAGGTTGTAGGATTAAAAGAGTGTATTAGAAATTTTACTTTTTGTTACCCCAGCCCTGTATATCATAAGCTTTTTTATTGCACTAATTATTCACAAGACTGAAAAGAGTATTGTAACCTTTGAAAGCACCACGGTTTTAGTCTGTAATCAATAAAACCGAAAGAGTAGTATTATACCATAACACACAATCACAGCATGATCAACAGTACTAGAAATGCGCATGGTTTTAGTTGGTGGCCCATAACCTTATCAGTACGATTAATACAAAACGCATCGGCTGTTTTGTCCAAAATCGAAATTGGCATCGTTAGTGTTTTAACATTAAAATATTAATCAGTGGGAAGTGTGTATCTCGTTGTGCTCTTCTGGTCAAGGCCGGCCTCAAAACGTAATGGAGCTTGAAACGGATTCAAATTTCTGTTCGCTCCCATCCCATATGATGATGCACGTTCTTAACTTTTGAAATGATTAGTAGAGACACAACACGGCCCGTTTTAAACAAAACTGACCTGAATTGTTGCACGCTGCAGATGATCACACTTGTGTCTGCTCCAAGAAGTTAATAGCAGAGGGTCATGCTTTGCTTAACCTCTTTCGGAAAGTTAAAAACGAATACGGATTGGGCTGTTTAATACTTGCGCGCCCTGAAGGAATCGCTTCACTGAGGCCAGCCCTGCTTCTGGTTACACAACTGTCGTCAATTATTAATATTTTGTTAAACCACATTGGCTTTTATTAGCGTATTCACTCTTCTGCGCATACTATTTATGCAACTTCTTGCCATTTCATTTAAGTTATCATTGTGGTTCCAATGGTGGACTATTCTTTCTATCAGCTGCACCTTGTTTGTTATAATTTCTTTGCCCAGTTCTCGTTTCAGGAACTCCCATACATTCTCAATTGGATTCATGTCTGGTGAGTTCCCGGACCATAGTAATAGGGATATTTTCTGCTCTTCCAAACATGTTTTAATTGCTTTGGCAGTATGATAAGGTGTCCCATCTTGCATGAACACCTTACCATCACTGCCAAACCATTCGTCCATCTGTCCATTTTGTCTGGAGAACTTTTTTATATTAATCCTCCCGCATGGTTCCCTCCACGATATGTATCCTTCCTAATTCCTTCCAACTGATGACAGACCATATCATCAGAGATGTAGGCTGCTTGTCTGTCTTGACTACACAGTTCATATCATTCTTTTCCCCTGGACATCTCCGAACAAACTGAGACTTATCATTCGTGATTTCAAATGTTACCTCATCACTAAAGTAAATCTGTTAAACGTGCAATAACAACAATAAAGTCTCCAAATAAAATGATCTTTGTTTACTTACTATCTGCTAATCATTTATGCAAATTGGCCCAAGTCAATCGTTTTTTGACCATGGCTGGTGTTAATTTTGGCTTTTTAACTGCCCTTCGACATTTGAAGCCTATGCTGCCTTCTGAAGTTTGTTTTTGATTTTACTTTACAGCTAGATTTCTCAAATTCGTCAGGCCCTAGGTGTTACTACAGGCTTTCTACCACAACGACCATTCTGAGCTGCTTCAATAGGTTGGTTTGCTCGCAGTTTTGGTTTAAACGCCAAACTGACGATTGAGATACTTCACATTGGTTTGCAATATCTCTTTGACTGTATTGAGTATTGCATATCAGTGCAATTACAGACGATTTTCCATCTAAAGAAAGATCTTTACATTTGCTCATCTAAAAAAATTCCATTAACAAAAATTACAAATAACACCATTGTATAGTAACATAAATACTCACATTGGAATCACTACAGCGAGTTTGGCAAAAATTCAAAGCAAAACACTTATTTTCATTAATAATCGCGACTACCTCGAGCTAGAAAATTGACAGATAAATAGCCACTTTTTGAGTTTTATCAACAGAATTATCTACTACATTGAGTAAATTTGGTTATATAACCATCAAGGCACCTATGTAGCGACATATGCATACTTTCAAGGCTTGAAAACATTTTTTAATACAACCAAGAATTCCAAAAAAGAGAAATCTTTGGGATGAGTTTAATAAAGTAAGCAGGGACTGTAGTACTTAGTATTTCTAGTAGACGCTATAAAGGTGATATAATTGCCTTCAGTATACATCAGAATCTTTGCTAATTGACAAAATTGCTTTAAGTGTTCATCTATTAGATATTTAATTATCATTTGGACTAGATCAAAAATTTACAGTAAAATATCAAAGAGGTTCTACAGTGAGAAAACGGAGAATCTTCTTTTTGATCGCCGCATTATTTGCGACCGATAGCTGTGTGTGTGTTTTCACAACTACATTGGTTTTTCTATTGATATATCACAGCGTGATATTCTTTTCTGTTTACTGTTCTTGCTGATCTTTTCTTTACAATATAACCTCAACTTTGAATATAAAATAAAAAATGTCATAGAAAGAACAACTGTTTTGTTTTTTGATCAGTCTCTAAAGCATACGGGTTTGTATTCTGATTATTTTGTTTGGTTGCATCGTTGGTGTCTTTTCTGTTTATTGCCATGAGACTCTTTATTTCTCAAAGTATAGATGGAGATCACGCTGTAACAATCTGTTGAAGACATAGAAATTTAAAATCATAGTAGGTGCTAGACAGCGCTCCAAAAATGAGGTTATAGAGGTTATATAGGTCTATGTTATTGAAAATATATGAAGACAGACATCTGATATTCAGAAGAAAACTGAGACTGATACTCATCTCCAAAGATATCAAAATCATTGGACAGAGATCACTTAATTTTAATTGGTAAAGTAAGATTGATATCCGAGATATAAATGTTGTGAAATTTACAGAATCAGCAAGATACTTAGAAGCTATTTTTTGCCATTTCTTTATTCGATTCCTTCTTTAACTTTTTGAACTTTTCGTAAATAGTACACCCAATAAATATTATAACGAAGATAAAAAACTAAAAAGAAATTATTATTGTTAGTTTGGTTTCAAAACTTAGAAAAAAAATAAAAACGATTACAAAATGATTCTTGTTTTATTATAGAACTATCTGAATAATCCCCGTATTTAAATACTAGAAAAATTAAATTTGTTAGTTCATTCACAACTTATTAGCTGTTGTCGGCATTTTTAAGTCAAAGTAATGTCTATTAAATTCTAAGGTTATATTTCATAATGGAATTCTAATGAGCTATATTGATTACTAATAAGGAAGAAAAGCAACAATCAATTGCATAATAGTTTCTACGCTGTTCCTATCATTTAGATTTCTTAAAATTAATAGTATAATAATAACTTGAAAACAAAAAAAGCAGTTCAAGGTAAATAACATAAAAATCGCCAATATCTTATACAACATATAAATATAATATACCAACCAACCAACAAAACTAATCAAGGTTAATAATCGACTTTCAACAAAAAGAATTTCATTCTCCAATATTTTAAATTCCAAACATCAAAAATCAATGAGTTTTATATTTAATATTTACATTCCTTCAATAGTTTTGCTTTTTTCTCGAGTTTTTTACTTTTCTTTTTAAGATGCCGTTCTAATTGATTTTGAAGACTAATTTAGAATCGACTTTTAAATATTTCCAGTGTCTATATTTAAATTGAAAGAAAAAAATTAAGTGAATTCTGTCTTTTAACTTTTTCCACGGGCTGAAAAGAGGCGATGCTAACCCAATGATTTAAGACTCGTATCCGGTACACACTTAAATATCTGTTATAAGAGGGACGATACCAGATGTCACATGCCTAGAAAAAACGATCGGAAATTTCTCGACTTTTTAGTTTCCAAACTCGAATGTTATTACATTTTAAATATAAATATTCCATATTGGATATTTTAAATTTTTAATGAAGTTTTATTTCGTAGTTTTTTGTTTGACCACAAACGTAGCTAATGGTTTTCGAATTAAATTTTATTTTAGACGGAGAATATATTTGAAAGTTTTTAAGCTTTCAAAGGAAGAACGAGCAAAACCAAAATTATAAACGACAAAATCGAAATAAAAACTGTCGCAGGCTGTTTAATTAGGTAAAAGTTTTGAAAGGGAATCCGCTTAAAGGCACCGATAACTTTATTAGTAATCACATCTGTTAATTAACTAAGTAACCACCCCCTGCTCACTCCTTCAACCCTATATTGAAGAATCCCTTCAGAGATTCTGCTTCGTCGAAGTTTATTATTATTATTTTCATTCAAGTGAGAGAGAGGTAAAATTTAGTAAAGTTCATAGAAGGCAAAAAAGGTGGGCAAATTTCGTAATGTTTTTTGCACGTTTATAAAATTCAATAGGAGGCGTTTATACGCCTGATCGAGCACACGTGGTTTATTAGCTGTATACATCCCTCCCGGAAAGTTAAATTAAAACAAAAAATATGTATCGAACAGAAAGAAAACTCTCCCGTTATATATAAATATTAGAATTAACCCTGAAATTTCAATCAGCATTATAAATTGTATAGAATTGTAATAGAAACAGACTGAAAGGTACAAAGGTTTTTGTTTAATCAAAATCTAGAATAATTTTCGAAGCGTGACAAATAATCGAGTGGAATTTATATTGAAATATCCGGGCATTACTTCATTAATTGCAACTTGAGATAGTTTATTATTAGATTTTGGATCTCGAGTACTAATTCGCCGCTCACGTTTTAATGAAATCTAGGTATGCAATTCCGAAATCGTAAAGTTGTCAATTCGAACCACGTCGGAAAACGAGCAGGTATTCGATAACCACCCCCCTCATATCCCATAGAGGACTAGAAACGGAATTATTACGCTTCGATATGTATTTGCTGTATTGATGAAAATTAGAACTTTAATAATAAAGCAAATCAAAATCCTATTTTGTGCTAGACGTTGATTTCGTTTTGTATTAGCAAATCTAAATTGTTTTTTGTCAGCTCTATTTTATTTTTACATTATTTTCTTTAGAGTGCATTATTGTAAAATATACAGAAATTGTAACCTCAGTCTAGTTATTTTCAAAAAGTGGGACTTCTTTATTAATTTATAAGTAATCTTCATTTACCCTTATTGGGATGCTAAGTCCTGTATTGGTAATTAGCACAATTAATTGTATATAAAGGAACAAATTCAACATACAGTAATTATAAAATTATTACAAGGATGTGTTTATCGAGATTTCGTAGAACTTGGAGAAATGGCAACATATACCGAACTAATTTTAAGCTAAAGTGTTAATTTTTTAAATAATTCATATCCATATGCCTGCCATATTGCCTATAACGTCTACCGAGAAATTTCCTATATTCTTCGGCACTTGTATTCTAAAGAAGAAAAAATAAACAAAACATCTAAAGAACTCATGTACTATCAGAACCTAGCCAAAAGATTAATTCCGAATCTGGGCCCTTTACGTAGTAAGCCGCATGTTGCCGCGGATGTTACTTTCAGGATTCAGCCGATTCTTCCTGCTTTTTTAACAAATGAACCTAATGCAATGATGTGTTTGATTCCTTTGTTTAACATCACCTTAAAGTTATTTGTTGTCTATAAGAATCATTAATCATGAATTACAAATGAATGTCACTGTACGGAATTCTTCGCACTATCTTTTTATATTTGTTAAAGTAATAACGTTGAGAAACTGATAATATGTAATTTAAAGTTAACTAAAGAAAAGCAATAATAATTAATCTTCTAAAAGCATGAGTCACAATCTGTTGGCAAACTTAAACAACAAAATAATTAATTTTGTTATTGGCCTATAAAAACTGACTGTTGGGTACTAATTTTTCTTTGTCTGCTCGTTTTATATAAACATACAGCCTTTCAGTTTCGATAAACAGTTCATACGGAATAAAAAGCAAATAATAAATAAATACAGGCATGTCAAATAAAATCGGAACTACTTAATTACATTATTACTGCGAACCTTTATTATTATTAAATACTGAAACGCAGTAGGATACAATATATGCAAATTATTTTTTTTTAACTCGCACACGCATTTGATATGTATATGCAGATATGAGAAAAAATAAATTAACGTGTAAGAAAATTAACCAGTACTAGAAGTAATTATCATATCAGTTGGCGATTGTCATACGGCATGGTTGAATGTTCTTGGTAAATATAGGCGCACAGTCATTCGTGTGGAAATTTTGATGCCAGCAAAAGATACATATTTTATATTTAGCTGTTTAAAACTACAATACTCCTATTGAAATTGATGATTACATTATGCTGACTTTCCATGAAATTGTAAATTTAAATATTATTATTTTGCAAATATTATGTGAGGAATTTTAGCACGAAGCTGAAGAATAAAAATAGCCTTTGCTGTATTTAAAATTTTTTAAAATGACCTATAATTGTATAGTACATACGGAATTCTAATTCATTCCTTTATTGATTGTCTTTTTATATATAGCATTTCTTTTTAAAAAGAGAAAAATACGGATACGTAGATGGTCTTTAAATTTGTGCATGGCATGCAAGAGTTTTTTTTCCCTATAAGTAGATACACTCACATCAAACTTTCCCATGAAAGATAATTTGTGAGTTAACAAACGATAAAAAATTCCTTTAACTGATTTAGTTTTTACTCCGAAAGCAAATTATACAAGATGGTCTCTCTTCTTAGTGAAATAAATTCAACAACCCAACTTGTACGAAATTTTCTTATCCTTACATTTTGCTAAATTATTTTATTGTATTTCTTCCATTATAACTTAATATAAATAAATATTTTCAGTAGCTCACTGATTTGACTAAAGAGCAAAGTTGAACTGATTTTTTGACTTAAAAAACCTCCAGTAATTTTATCTTTTTTATATCCACAATAATTCAAGTGAAGGCATAAATATTTAACAATAACAAAGTAAATTTCAAGATAGGAAAGAGAGCACATTATACATTTTAGGCCTCGCGTAAACGGTAACCAGCTTCATACTAATTTATTGAAAGTGACTGTATTGAAAGTTTCAGGTGTTTTGCGCCATATCTGTTCAGACAGAAAACAGCCATTGTTACAAAACTAATAGTCCTCTTTATTCGATCCTGAATCTTAGCAGTTGCACTGCGTAATAACAATGCAGAAACATAGCATGTCCAATTGAATGGCTGTAGTAAACCCAGATGAAATGGTTTTTCAAAACTTGATTTTTGTCAGCTTCTCACTGTTTCACTTATTATTATAGTTTTGCTTCTCTTACTTGCTATGTGCTACAAGCTACTTTATATAAATCTTCCTTGGACAAAAGAGACAGAGATTGTTTGAACATTAAGTTCTAAGCTGTGCAAAAAAAGGCTTGCAGCAATTGTGATGCCAATGCACAAAATATCTAACTGGTACTTACTATTTGAGGCATTTAAAAACTGAAATACGACTACTTTCTAAATAAGGTGCTATATCCCTGAATCCCATGCATTCCAGACAGATGTCATCGTTTTCAACATGAAATCTTTTATTATTCCCAGAAAAGAAATCTTTTCCCAAGGAACAACCCTTTGCTTTAACCACTTCGTTGTTATCTCGTTGGAATCTTCAAACAAGTCTTAATTTAGTTACCCCAAACACATTTTATTGAGCCCAAAGCAAATTCTGGCATCCTCAGTGATATAGACAGAAAACATTTGAGCTCTAATATAATGCGGACGAATCTTGTGTTTCTCTCACTGATCTCCTTTTCTGAAGAAATTACAACCAGCACTTGAATCTTATCAACCAATTTTAGACTCGTAAACAGTCTCTTTTGCTGGGTTTACCATTATATTTAAAACAACATTTTACAATACTGATGCCTTGAACGTCTCCTAAACGGTTATTCAGTAAGTGTATTAGCCAAAAAAATTGAATTCAATACGATATTTAGGTTAACGATACAGATTCAAGAAATTTTAAGTTTTTCTGAACAATACATTAGTAAGAGATTTATAACAATGAAAGTTTTGCACACATTATTGCAAAGAAGACTGCACTGGGAAAGGCAAGAATCTTAAGATTAAATGGAGATGTAGAATATTTAACGTCTTACATTCGAATCTTCGAAGATACTTTAAAATCCGAAAATAGAGCCAATTTCTCTGGACTTGGTTCTCAATGCAAGACAGTATTCTCAAGAAAAAACGGTTTGGCCGGTTCCGAAATGCTTGTAACATATAGAATCTACCTAAACTGGCCATTTAATATTTCCTCAATGCTCATATTCGGGAGACGAGAAGTGTATTCTTAAAATGTCTCGTTTAAATTTCTTTGCTGATTATTATCAGTCGTTATTATTATAATCTGCTAGAAATCAAAATGGAACATCCATGTCAAGGTTATTAATTCAAGTTTGTTCCAAGTCCCAAACTTTGCATACCTTGAAATTGGAGCCGTGTCAGATATCTCCTCGTCTTAAGCCCACCATACCAATGGAGGTAAATTTTAAGCTTAACAAACTTAACCAGTTCAAATCTACAGGATACGATCTACTTACTCAAAGAATACTACGGATATTACTAAAAAGGCAATTGTTTTTTTAGTTACAATTAAATACGTATAATCCAATGAGGAGCTTTGATATTACTCACTGTTGTGGAAGGATGTTTAGATCCTTATAATCAAACAGCGGCAGAGATTAGTTAATGCGTCATGGTGACGTATTGCATCAGCGGTGCGACGTTAACTCATGTACGCGTGCATGTTAGGTATAGGCAGGTAAAGAACTTCGACACGTCCGAGACGCTGATTAACCAGTAGCTTTGCATGAATTACGTCATTATCTTACAAAAATTGCATATGTACGATTGTCCAGTGAAATAGTATTGATAAGCGCAACGCGTTTATATGCACCTTCAGTCGAGTATATGGACAACTTTACTGCGGCATCAACTAAGTGATAACTGCTACTTGCATATAATACCCAAATCTTAGCACTTAGCGACGACATAAAGTTCTCAACAGTGCTGAATTGAATTCAGGTAACAAAATTCAACAAGCAAAACAAAAAATATTGCACTTTCGTATTCTTTGGCTTCTCCCGGGCATTTGACAAGGTTAAATTATAAAAAAAATATTGCCCAACATCCACTATCTAGACAGACAAATACTGCTACATCAAATACATCAGCGCTCTATGCAATGACTGTGCTATTAAATTCGGAGTTCCACAAGGCACAAGTGTGCTTGGAATTGTATGATATACATCTACTGCTGATATACCTGAAACCAGCACACCACCTCCTTACCCTATTCCCGTCGAGGTCTAAATATGCAAGCACCATTTGGCAACTGACAACCAAACTAGTTTAAAGTGTCTTTTCTCTATAAAACAATACAGAAACCCATTTGCACATATGGGATTCAATTATGTGGATGTGGGGATGTGTCAAGCCATCCACTGCCAGTATCATACAACAGTTTCAATCTAAAATTACACGAACCCTAGTTAACCCACCTTGGTATGTCAGCAAGAGTTTGAAAACTTCATATTCCGTTTACCTCTGGAGCTCACAGATTTGCTATCAACTACTCTCTGAAGGTTCCTGGACAAGGAAACCAACGGGTTGAAACAAATTATACACGACAATGTGGTTTAAACATAAAGTGGCCTAGTGATCAGTGATGAAACCGCAATTGTCTTATATTTGTGTGTCTAGATTCTATTCTTAAGTTAGATTTTATACAGTGTGTCCAAGATAAGGATGCACAGCATGGGGATCTTGGAAACGATAAGAGATACAGCATCGGTTAAATGGGATGAAAGTTGGCTATTCATAGGACCTTTCTGTTGGCGTTTGCAAAATCTAGATATCTTGGATAGTTTGGTTTTGATTTTTTTGTGTTGAACGCTGCTGTGACCAACTGTAATAATTGCTGTTCATTTTCAAAATCTTGGTTGAGCAGATGATTCTTGACATAACCCCAGAAGAAAGAAATCTAACAGTGTTAGATCAGGTGATCGTGCAGACCAGGGTACTGCAAAATGCATTAATTTATAGCATAAGAAATCAGAATAACCCTATCATGTTTACATCATTAGAATCGGTACAACAAGAGCTATTCAAAACAATTTTCAATTGTTTTTCCGCCTATTTAAAAAAATGAAGTTGGTGATGGTTACTCGAAACCGAAACGTTGTACAGGAATCTTGTTAGCATATTTTAATAGAGAACAAAAAGTGGCAATGGAAAAGTGTTGTTAGTTTTCCGATATCTCTTCAAATAAATAAAAGAAAAAATAATAACGAAAATCGAAAAATTTACTTTTTTTAAATATCTCTGAAACTATCCAAGACATCTAGATTTTGTAAACCCCAACAACAAGGTCCTATAAATAGCCAACTTTCATCCCATTTAACCGATACTGTATCTCTTACCGTTGCCAAGATCCCCATGCTGTGCATCCTTATCTTGGGCACACTGTATAGTGTGTGTGACACTAAGTAGATGAATTGAAAATTATCGAGAGCATATAGTTTTGTGAGTGGTATTAAATGTTTAGGCTCAACGCCTTGTTTTTTCCGCAGTCTTAAGAAAACCACTGTTTAGTAATCTGGCATAGCATTCTATAATTGTCAACTAAGATCTTTCAAATACAATAAGTAGTCTATATGTGATACAAAGTGTCTCTATTGCAGTTATGGTACCTACTTGCAAACCGAGTTTTAAATTGTAGAGTGTTTGTTATTTTACTTGCATGATTATACCTTTGTTTATCAAAGTTCAATTTAAATTATCCTATACAACACGAACTTTGTGTGACTTAGAAAGGTCAAGATAAATTTATCATTGATTGATTGATGAATTTAGGTATTTTTACCGTATGGATTCATGATGACTGACATTAGATTGTTTCTAATTAGTTTTGAATATCTTGTGATTATGATCAGCTTTATTGTACTTTATGTATCTTTGTTTGCAATAGCAGAACTCTTCTTTTTTCCTGTTTGCCTTTTTCAGACATACCTAGATCATATAGAATCTTACAATTCTTAATCGTATAGTGATCATTTTAATCTACTTTTGTTTATCTATGAATTTGACGTCTGAAGATTCCAGTTTCCTTAAACAGATCTTCCATTTAGTATCTCATCATTGTGTACTCTCCAATAGTTACATCTGTAAGTGTAACTATTCTCTTTAGTTTCTGCTGCATTAGTATCTTTTGCTTTGTTTGTTTCTTTTTTTTTTATTTTCTGCATATACGAGTATGTCTGTTTCGTTACTTTCTATATTCTGGATAAGTCACCTGATCACTTTTACAATCGATCATTTTAATTGAGACAAATTCTTTGCAATCTTACTGTTTAGGTTGTTAAACAATTTTTCTAGTTCTGGGCTGGTAGATTTACTTGTTGCTGGTGCAGTTGTAGGTAAAACCTTTCGATTTATCTTCTAGTGAAAAGGGTAATTACTAAAAAATATAGATCAAGTTTGTAATCTAATTGTTAATAATTATAAAGTTTTATAGTCCTGCGGGGTTTGATTTTTAAATTCTAAGTTCTAACAACCT
Source organism: Ignelater luminosus (assembly GCA_011009095.1). Classification (NCBI taxonomy): domain Eukaryota; kingdom Metazoa; phylum Arthropoda; class Insecta; order Coleoptera; family Elateridae; genus Ignelater; species Ignelater luminosus. The sequence goes on from VTPC01000579.1 coordinate 68,681, forward strand.
TTTCTTTTGTTCTAACCTCACTTAAATTGCAGCTAATATTTAATTTTTGTCTTTCAATTAAAACAAAAGAAAATCAATAGCGTTTCAGAATAAATTAAATCTTTTTAAATCCAAGCTAAAGATCTACTTGATAACTAGACGAACCTTCATTTTTCATCATTTGTAATTTATAAATGACTCATTTGCATATTTTAAACAGTATTTACATCTAATTTATATTAAAGTTTTAACTTTTAACTACCATTAACGTATAACGTTTAAAAATTCGTATGTTATTGTTTCAGAGAGCAACACTCGCCGAAAAAGAAGTTACGACGTTAAAAGAGCAATTACAAGCAAGTGGAAACTCAGGGTGTGAAACAAAAGAGGGAAACATGGAAAAGCCAAATTTCGAAAATGAACTCGCCGCCAAAGATAAAGAGGTTAGAGTTTATTTTTCTGTTTTCTTGTCATTGCCTCCTTCTATTCCGTTTGCATTTATATAAATTAAAATTGATAATCTTAAAATAATTCAATGAAAGTTAATCGGGATTCCGAGTGTTATTTATAGGTTATAATTACAAACTCCTTTGTCGCAGGATCGTTTATAGAGTAATTAAAAAAAGAACTATAGGTTTTAAAGACAAAAATGCGGTCTCAGTATCCTTTTTAAATGCATGTATTTTCATAATTAACAGCTGAGAAAATTAACATCTGTATTCAACGTTACTTTAGAAATAAGTATAGATAAACGATCAAGTTGGAAATGTTTAAAAATTACACCCTTACGATTCAAAACTGATTTCCAAACTTGAATTCATCGTTTATAGATTCGCAACTTGGTGTTTTTTTCGCAACATCTTAAGTAGGATTAGTTAGAGCTTAGAAAACTTTCGACACGTCCGTCTATTTTGTCTCTTTCTTTCCTATCTTAATGAAAATAATTTCGAAAGGTTCACGTAAAGGTAAAATTATAAAAAAATCCCTGTTATAGATACACTTGTTCGGTATAAACCGATTACCAACAAGGAAGCGGGAAATAAATCACTTTAGGGGGATTTTTACCGGTTTTACAGCATTATCGGTGATCTTTACTCGTTCGTACAATACCGATTCACACATACTTTTCTTCATTTTTTTTCGGGGCATGAAAACTTTTCATTTTTGCAATTTTATAGGGATTATGTTCTTTTTTGTACCGACTAATAGGATTTTATATGTTCTGTAATTGTAATTACGCGATTATTCATTACGTGGAAAAAAATATGAATACTATTATTGTTATTAATATTAAATTGAATTGAAATTTAACACTTTAGACATTTTAAATTTGATGTGGGCGTTTCATTTCTTGCTATTTAAATTAGCTAACACTTCTCTCTGGTTTTGTCTCTCACTATAGTAGGTATGTATGGATATGTTCACCCACAACTTTCTGATCCAAATGTTCGAATCTGACAACTGCTGTAAATCAAAATCTTTATAATTTGGTTTGGTGATTTTTCATAGCGTTAAATTGTTAATAAATGTTAAAAAAGCAATAAACAATAAAATTATGTTTCCTAATACGTTTTTTATATCTATTTTTATTTAGGTGACACGACACAATAATGTAATGGTTTACAACCCTATCATCTACTGTCCTAACTTTGTCTTTATTCGGTGAGGTATACCAATTTTAAACATTTTCATCTATTAATAACCGAATAATTTATGTCACAATTCCAATATTTAAATTGCCTAAAAATCGAAAACAATATTTTTCACGTGGAAAGAATTTGCCATTTTTTAAATGTTAAATATCCAAGATGGTATTTGGATCTTTTTAAGATGTTTTTTGTTTTGACATTTCGTATTTATGGCAAGTGAGATTTTTAGCTTATTCTTGTTTATTATTTATGTTGGCTGATATGCATTTAGAGCAAAATATACGATCCTAACCTTGTTTATTGAATTTCTTGAATTATTTTCTCTTTTCCTCACTTGCAGGTGTCTTTGTAAACAAACTATTTCATATAAATCTTCTGTTCTTGTTTAATGTCGTAAAGTCCATAAATTAACAATTATTCAATTCATTTTATTATTTTCCACAACATATATAAATGTCTGAGGTGTCCCCCACCTAAAGAAGATGAAATCTATCAAGTCCTCCAGGTTTTTTTGATAAATGGGCACTGCTATAAAAACCTTCTTTTTGGATGATGATCATTAGTCAAAAGATAAATTTTCTTCTTTTGTTGTTTGTAATATTCATGATCTTACTGTCAATCTTGAACGAAACCAACATACCTAAACTTCCAAATCATTTCAAAAGATATTTGTGAATGCAGTAGGTAGTGACATTTCCATTGAATTCGAATTAGACAGATGTGTAAAGCTTGGAGTTGGCCAAGAAGAATTAACAATGCAAATGGAGTTTAGGTGACTAATAGAAACAGCAGAATCTCCAGTCTTGAAGGAAATTTTAGATATCTGGAGATACTTTAATCTTGTAACGTTAGGCAAACATGTCGAAAGCAGAAGAAGTTAAGGATATTAACTGATTGAAACCAGAAAGAATATTTCCATCTGCCACGTCGTTTATCTAAAAACTTCTCATTAATAGTGAGGGGTACAAATTGATATTTAGGTGCGAAAGAGGTCGCATATCTACAGATGAGAGGTATAAAACCATGATACTAGAGGAAGAACTTTTGGCCGTGTGGTCAACAATTATTACGCTTTCAGAAATTATTGTGAAAGGAAAAAGATTATTTGGAAAAATTTAAAGTTCAAAAGGAAGGTCCAACACAAGGAAAACTATAAAAGAGAACTGGTAATAAAAATGTGGAAATGTGGAAAGACCAGGCAACACAAAGATCTAAAAGTAAGTAACTGAAAAAGGGGCGAGTGAGTGAACATTTTTAAGGTAGTTTATTTGATTCACCCACAGTAAGTATGCGCATGAAGCAAAGCTTCATTTGGGACGGTTTTATATAAAATTGCCATTTTAAAACTTCTTAAGTAAAGATTGATGTAGTTTGGAAGTAAAATTGACTGAGTTATGTCCAAATAGTACATAAAAGCGTAAAGATTGATCTAGAGAAAATTACAGTAAGAATAGTTATTTAGAAGGTTAGGTTAAATGCGCAAAATTTTTTGGCCCATATCTAGAGTCTGCTTTAAAATTATTTCTTACATTGTTTTCTAAACCAAGATTTCTGAAGGTTTCACTATCTAACTTAATCGTCCCGTATGTATCTATGTTTCTATGAGAGGTGACCATAACGGGAAATTTGAAATAAAAAAAGAGACGTTACATTCAAGATTCATTTCTTATTCATTGAAAAGTGATATTTTGATTTTGGCATGGCAATGCGGAGTTGCGTAAGATACATATCTGTAAGTGTACAATGCCAAAATTTGGACTCATAAATACAGGTAGGTATCTAGGCTGCAGTCCAGATATCGTTTATTCCAACTATTATAATCTATTTATAAAAATATAAAGAAACCCTTGGGATTTTCAAATTAAAGAACATCAACCTGCTATTCGTAGTTATTTTGGACAGTAACAGGAAAAAACGTTTTTCTAAGAGTATAAAACGGCTGCCGGAAAAGCAAAAATAATGTTTGCTCTAAATTAGTCTTTTCTTTCTAGTATTGGAACATTGTTATGAATTCAGTCAGTGACGTATTAGGACTTTTTGTAAGGATACTGAAAATTATATTATTAATTATTTCACATTCACACCATGTTCATTCAACTTCTAATCGTTGTTCATTTTTCTTGTCTAGCTTACTTCCTCGTTAGTAATGTTTGATTTTTATTTTGTTGTCGATAAGAAAACTGACACTTCTCCAAGATACAGAAATTAAAAATAAAAATTGCCTATAAAACTGTGGTTTCAGTATGCGGTTTTATTAGTCATTCTAGTCAAATAAAATTTAGCTACTCATAATTTTAGTTTTGAGATGCATTGCAAAGTGTCTATTTTTGCTTTTCGGTAAATAGGTGATTTTTACTGATAAAAATAAACCATTGAATAAATATAAAATGTAAAGGTAGTATAAGTGGGTATGTCTCACTCGTCCTAGGTATAGAATTAAAAATAAATAAAAAGGTATACTACATACACGTACTACATATTTTGTTTCTTTTCTTCTCTCCTTTTTTTCTGTTAAATACGACTTTAAATTTCCATGATCTAGAAACCTAATATATTAAGCTTATCTAAATAAGGATCGAAAACAAAGTCATAAATTTATGAGAAATGCGTTAACTTTTAGAGCAGTCTACTTATGTATTTGCCCTTTACGTATAATTTATATTAATCCTCAAGTATTCCGTATATTTGTAACAAATATTTCCAGCTTATCATGTTTGATCGCGATAACGAACACACAGAAATGAAACATTTTATAATGTTCGCAACTTCTTCTTAGTTTACTTTATATCAGTTATTATTGCATGTTAAACATTCTTCTATGAATTCATAAAATGTTGTTCCTGTTTCCATTCGTAATTTTTGCGTTTTTCTACTGTATAATAAAACGTGTATCAAAATGTCTTCTTTTATGGTTTTAAATACCAGTAAATTACCGTTGCACTATGAGAAAACTTTAATGGAACAGATGTTGATCTCATGTTAAAACAACACTTCAACTATTATTTTTCATTACCTTTGTATTATTGTTTTTAAAAATAGAAATTTCACATGCACATACATTTTTTTGATGAATTATGGTTTGGAATGGTTCTAACTGTAGATTTCTTGCTGTTTTTGTTAAATTTTAAGTCGTTAACAATCTTTCTTGTTACTAAACACCAATTAAATTCAAACGATACAAACAAGCATTTTTATACATAAATTTAATGCTACTGGAGTCATCTTCATTTCAAATCTCTGATGGTGCAACATTTTTACTTTTTATTGTTAGTTATTTAGTTACTGTATTAATCTTCTTCTTCTAACAGACCAGGTTAGAAGTCTATAAATAATTCAGACTGATTAGGCCTCCGATTTGATTTTTCCCACATCGGTAATGCAAATAAATACGTTAAAGTTTATAAAACGCATTTTTCCCATAAGAAGTCTCCCATATTCTTCAGCTGGTTAATGAAGAAATCGAAAAGAGATTTTCTTGACTAGTAAATCCGAAATCTGAAATGTTTTTCTCTCGTTTCACTTTCTCGAGGATCTTCTGTCTTTCTTATGAAACTCTCTATTACTCATCATTTTCAAATGACCATACCACATCAGTTTTCTGTGGTCTGACCTAACTAACTAGTGTAGACTGTTAACAGTTTTTAACGCCTGGTTTTCGAGCATTGAAGAAGATAAATCTAATACCTTAAGTCGTATAACGAATGCCTTTTACGATATGACTGAATGAATACTTATTCTGTTCAGCTCAGTCACTGATACCATCACTTATTATGTTCATCATCATTATCATTTTATAAACTCTCATTTTAACTTAATATTTTTGATATTTAGTTGCATTTGTATTGATCTTATTTTCTACAAAGAAATATTGTTAAGCTGATCTTGCCAAACGTATAGCATTTTGAAGGCAGATTCTAAAAAAAAACAGCATTGAGATATTTTCTCAAGAATGGCAATTGTGCTTGAATTTAAAAAACTAATTTTCAATTTATATAACTCATTAGTATGATTGGTATTTAAAAGAATCTGGAATGATTGTATGGTACGCAAAGATGATATCCAATATTGTGCCGACAGCTGTATGGACAGGACTATCCAGTTTAGGAAATGCTATGAACTTGTTTTAAATTCTGTAGTTGTGAAGAGCTGCGATTCTCGAACTTCTGACATAAAGATCTGATTGTTTCTGACGGTAAAGCAAGATAAACTACATTCCTAAAAGATAAATGCAACAAATAATCTAGATAGGTCAATTCAGAAGGAATTGATACAATCCTACTCAACATTTTGCGTCTACCATTATTCAGCCACTACAAAAGAGGGCTTCTCCAAAAGCAGAACTTTCTGCAACAAACAAAAAGAAATTAGCAACTGATCTTTGGACTAAAATGAGAGACATACTTCAATACTGTATTTAATTTTGTCGTACATGGATTAGTGGATCAAGTGATTAGTCATCAGCGAACCCTCTCGTGCTCGTGCTTGCCCAAAATCATCTAAATAAATAAATAAAACTGCAAGCATGTATTAACATGGTCGTAATATTTATTCTAAAGAATGGAAACCTCTTCTTCCACTTAAAACTGTTAATTCCTCTTGCCTAGAGCAGTTTCAATATTTTGTGAGTATCAAACCACTTTTTTTACATTATAAGAAAGATTATCGTAGACCAAGACTGCATGTGAAGCATGACAATTTGTTCTCGCCCAAATCAAATCTACATGGAATCTGCTCCAAATATTAGATAGGATTACTGTGTTTATTTTTTCAGCTTGAATATTATCAACAAACGATTAAATAAGATTTAGGATTCCAACAACAATGAAAAACTTTTCTGTATATTTTCAGACCGTCTAAAAAAGTCATATTACCTACATACGTATCTGCAAAATCTATCATCATCTATCCATGTGTAATCTCAGGGCTAAGTTTAGACAGGTAAGATCACGTCTTCATATGCCTAGAATATTGAACCTGTATAGGTCTCTGTGGGCTTGCGTAAAGGATTGTTGGAACTCTTCAAATTTTTTCGACCGGCAGGGTTTCTTGGTGCGGTTTGACTTTTATGAAGTGAAGTTATCTGAAGCGATGGGATTTTTCTTACCTATTAATATTTACCTTTACTTTATATTTTCTAAGTTGGAAGATATTCAATATTGTTTAGTGTAAGGTACAAGAGCGCAATGATTTGAGGTTGTCTCAGAGCGCACTAAATTCCGAGACCGGTTTTGCATTCTAGAGAAGAATATGGTGAGTTGTAAGTGTGAAGAAAGTTTTGAAGGTTGGAAGATATTTCATATTGCTTATTGTAAGGCGCAAGGACTAAAAAACTTGAGGTTGCCCCAGGACGCACTAAATCCTGAGGCCGCTTTTGCTTTAAAGAAGATATGGTAAAAGTCGAAAATACGAAGAATATCATCTTTATCGGGGACAATTTAATCTATACGGAATATTGGGCAGCAACATGTACAATAGTATTTTGATGTTAAAGTTTATAACAATAGCCAACAACTGTGATACAATTTTGTTGGAAAACCTTGACGTTATAATAAACCAGTCGGTACTCGAAGAAAGTCTACTTTGGCATCGTGCGTCTAATAAGTTTTACATTTACATATCTAATCTTGAAGAATGCGTGTAGTTCTAAAGCTCAATAAGCTAGGAACTTTGTAGATGAAGACATCGTAAACTGTATCTTTTGAGGGGTGAAAAACTGACAATGGACTAAGTTAATTTTGACCTTGGCGAGGTTAGATCTGATGCTATCAAGCAAGCTCTCAACAAGCCAACAGTATAAGATTAAAAAAAGTTACCACAGATATAATAAAACTGGCAGTCGTAGGATTTAAACTACTCACTCAAAATAATTATTTATTGGCAAGGTACAACTCTGTTTGGGTTAATTGGTCGTTATCCCTTTTAGGGCAAACATGAAGGACTGTAACAGTAAGTTGAAGATCCTGTTGTTTCAACAAGAGCAGGCAATAGGAATTTAGAATGCAGAAATAAATAGTAACGTATCTAAAATAATTTCATCTTAGTTTCAGATTATATTATGCAATATTACCCAAATTGCTTATAGATTTGAAATTCAGTCATCATTTTCTATCCCAATCCCTTTAACACTTCTATTCTTGCTTGATTTATTGCATAGCAAAAAAGTGTTCTTTATGATTAATGCTTAGCTTTAAATGGTCTTCATCTTTTATCTATCTCTATCAAAACTTGAATTCATATTCTTGAATAACTATGAATAGGTACAGCACATACCTCTTTGTAAAGTCTTTGAGACTTTCTTACATAAGTACAAATAGCTAGAAACGAACATCACATAGAGAAATATTGATGGATCATGCGAAGACGGGTAAACGACCTTGGAGCGATCATTTCTAGACCAAGATCGAACGAACGAATAGTCCAAAGCGAATCAAGATTTGCTCCCCGAATCTACGGCCTTTTTTGTGGGTGAAACAATTTTATACAATAGTGTCTACAAATTAAGCCAGACCTGGATGTTAAAAATTTGGTGAGTGACGACCAATTTTATGTACTACGATTTCCTTGCCTTAAATAAAAAAAACTCTAAACGTTTGTTTTGATCTTATTTGATCTCAATTTGATTTCTATTCTTAATTTTAAATGTTCTAATAGTCTTGAAAAATGAGCAACTCAAAATCCAAGATATAGCAATATTGGAAAATTCTGAAGAATGACTATTATGTTAAGTAGTAATTCATTTAGTTTTGGTGAGGGTCGGAGACTAATTTCAGTAACAAATTGTGTGGAATATCATCCGATACTGGGTTTTTTTGTTAGAAATGGTAGAAGAAAGGTTTTTAAGGAAATCGGTATTTACTTTTGTATGATCATCATGTTTATTTGCGTTTCTTACAGTTCGCTTCAGAACAATTTTACTCTTTCGGACTGAACCATCTGAATTCATACGATTTCGGACTTGGTTAAGTTTGAAAAAGATGATTACTGCTATTTCTGCTACCTTTGTCTTAATACGATGACTCGTATCTTAATGTTCCACACAAAATAAATTAGTTTCTTCTAAATAATATTAAAGATTTTCATGATTATTGTTTTTGGAAAGATAATTCTCTTGACAAATTACTTTATGTATGTTGTCTTCATCTTTATTTAAATTTTTCCTGACCAAGTAGAACTGGTATGCTAGGAAGCCAACACCCTGTTGTTCTGATTTTGGAGATGTTACCTAAATCAAGTTAACATTCTTACCATCTAATTTTGTGTTTCTAAAATGCGTTTGAATACAGATTTTGTTTGGTTTCTCAGAAAGTTCTCTGCTCACATATATTTTATGGATGTGTCAATATCTTATTTCTAGAATCTTGTCAACTACCAAACATACCTATAACCGAAACTCTCTGACTGTAAGATATTTCCAGCGTTGATCCAGTTTTCAGATTCCAAGAACAACAAGTGCATACAATTTTGTCAGATAATCTAAGAAACAGAATCTTTTTTATTGTGAGTTACCTCAAGATTTTCGTTAAGTGTTATTATGAAATTGTATTGTGTTTTGCTTTGTGCTTTCGCTATCTTGGAATTGCATCAAGATATTTCGGTAAGAAAAACTGTTAGCTAAAAATAGAAACACTGGTTGTATTTATAAGGATATTTTTAGGATCTTGTTTTTATATTTATCGCAAGATTTAAAATCATGCATTTTTTAAAACATAACTTAAACTGATTTAGAAATATTATCACGCTTGACAAGTTTGTAAGTGTTGAAACCATATGCAACCAAGTAGATAAGGGTGGATGATGGACAAAACAATAGAAAAGATAATTTAATTGCAAGAAAAAACAAGACGACTAACAAAAGCATCAAAGATTTCCTCTGTTTTCTCTTGTATTTACATTACGTTTTCTAAAACTATCAAATTTTATAATGGTCGTTTTTCACCATTAAGAAGAATCGGAGTGTATTGAATCATTTTAAGAGAAAAAGACAGATATCTCTATACCTAACAAATATTTTCATTTAAAATACACGTTTGATATTTATAAATACCAGAGACAGTCACCCTAAACATTTCTGAAAATAGTTCATTGGATTAAGACGACTTTTTATAATGTGACTAAAGGTTTATTTAAGTCCCCACCTTCTCTTATATATATTTGTGTGTATTATATGTGTGGCTTTATTGACGACTGAAATCGGACATTTTATAACGCAATAAAAGTTGTTTCTAATACTCGACTTGATTTTGAATTTCTTTGATCATCATTTTAAACGTTTCGTATAAAATCTGTGAAAACAATTTTAATAGTCTGACATTAAACAGACAATGTTAAAATATATAACGACATAAAAAACGATTATAAAATAATAATAAAAAATTAACAATTTGTACGGGTTAGTTTTGCACAACCCCCCAATATAACGTTAGAGTTGAATGTATAATGAGGGATCTGAAATCACGCGAAGCTTTTGCTTGTATTTTATCGTTTAAGATAACGCCACGGTATCGAATTTACGTCAAGAGCGCTGTGGAAAACCGTCTCGATACAAAGAAAACACCGTTATTAATTACTACCCGATTTTCAATTATTCTTTTTTGTTACACTGGTTAATTATTTGCTTCAGCAAAAATTACTTTGAAGTCTCTAACCAACATCAACGGCATTTTGCTTAATAACAAAACCACTCTGAAATTATTAAATCCTGATGAATAATTTTACACCCTAGCCTAACTTTTCTTTATGAATAATATTATTTCCTTTTTTCTGCGTTTTTTTAATTATTTGATTTTCTTTTTATTCATTTACTATTCATTTTTTCGTGTAATTACAGGATTCAACATAATCACGTTTGAAGTACAAAATAAATTACATTCATCGTTAGACTAATATGTACAGAAGTTTGAACATTTTATTAACTTGAAAAACACATTCTAAATTCTTTATAATGTGTAATGGTGGAAATTTATCGACCCTTCATTATTTTAACCAAACAGTTTTCTTAAAGAGTTGTAGAACTAGCTACTCCTATGTTGCTAACAATAATTATAATTAATTTGTAGACACTGCAAAATTTGAATTGAATTAGAATTATCATTGTTAGATTCAAGACTTGAAGAAGCTACGTTTGTGCATGCAAACTTGAACGTATATGGGTTCCATTATAGCAAATTTTTAATTTTTTGACTTAAAATGGTAATAATGATACATTTTCTTTTAATCAATAAATTGTGCCAATGAACTTAGATTATAACAAATATTATCAAGTCGTATTCGTCGAAGACATAGAAAAACGGAAACGGAAGTGTTGTGCTTTTATCAAATTCCTTATCAACTCTTTTGTCATTGTTCGGCCGTATATATAAATATTTTTTTTGACAAAACGCTCGAAGCACACATGCGTGAAACAAATGAATTTTGCATTAACAAATGACTTGCGAACGGATGTGTTTAATGGACTATTCTAGTGAAGTTAGGAGAACGCGTATTGATGAGGGTATTTACATTTTTATTGTGCAGTACTTTAAAAATACCTTTGCTATTACTGCATTCATGCATATTCAATAATTTTTGAGCTGTGTAGTACTTTATTTGCCAGAAAAATCAATTCTACTGTTATAAACACACCTACAGAAATTAAAAATTACCTATTGTTTTCATTTATTATTAAACACACAATTTTTTGCATTGTTTTCATTAATAGACAACCTTGGATTTTTTCTGCATTTCGAGGATTTTCTCATGATCTTTTCTGATTTTTGTTATTTGTTCGGGAGTAATTTTAATATTCAATGAATAAAATATCAATAGTATCTTCTATCTTTTTTTCCAAATAAAGTAACTGTTTGTTTCTATGCTTCTAGTTTAAAATATAAATTGTGTTTTTAAGAAGAATTACATCATTGGTAAAAAAGACCTTTCAAATTTAAATACATTTTCCCATTAACAATTTTCTTCGTAAATTTCAATTGCTGCGTATAAAGTTAACATATTCATGGAAACAAAACAAAAGCGTTTTATTTAAAAATATGAAAATTTAGCAGAAGCGTATGACTAATGAGTTTTTATTTATTTAAATGTCCAATAGAGCGGGATATCTTTGTCTATTTTTCGTACGCATAAATTTTTGTCTGTATGTCTTTTAACACGCCCGTAAAGTCTTTTTTATACGGGAATTACTCTAATGTGATCCATTTTCAACACAAAATATACTTGGCATCGATACAAATATAGATATTTCTTAGTGAATCCCGATGAGAAATATATTTTGTGTCATTCTCTTCCAAGCTCTCAAACAAATATTTTGAATAAGGACGCAACGATAGCTCGCTACTAGAAATTCACAATTATAGATCCGACGAATGTCTGTGACACTATAGGTATTTTACAAGGTATTTGTTTATTTTCGTTTTCAATAAGTGATCGTGGTCCACATCTTGTTTGCTCCTTTCATTTTTAACGGATACGAAAAGGATGGAAATACGTATTAATGGATTATTTACGAAAATACTTAGTTTCGTCGTGAAGTAATTAGTTGTTTCTTTGACCCCTCAGTTTATATACTTCTTTTGTTTTTGTTGCCAATTTTATTTTACAACTGCAGCCAATTCGAATTAATTTTAACACTACAAACTTGATTATGCTCAATGTATTAAAGAGAATTCATTGAATTACTTAAGCTGGATCACATTTTAATGTCAAGGATTAGAGTTCATGTATATGTAGTTAGTTTTTTACCACTCAACTCTTTTATGTTAACCAAAATGTGATTACCGTAACGAACGATACTGATATTTTTCTAATTCATTGTAATGCACATTTCTTTGTGTTTTGCAAAAAAACGTATTCTATACATTCTTTTCTATTTGTGTTTTGAAAGTTAGCTCGTTAGTTGTCAACCAAAGTTCTTCTTTTGATCCACGATGTTGATTTTGTTGTCATCTTTTCTTCAATTTATCTAATTTGCACACTGTTTATTTGTTGTTAACTTTTGGTGTTTTATTTCATTTTTTTGTGTCATATTATTGCAGTAAAAATTCTGCTATGAGTTATGAGTTATTCAATACGGTTAAGTATTTTTCAATTTGGTCTCTAAACAATGCACTCTGCAGTTTCATTCACGTCTTCCTTTGATAACAACTTCCGATTTTCAGACTTTTGCCCAATTCCAGAGAGAGGAAATAGAAAGGTGAATGTGAAAGTTTTATTAGTTGTAAACATCTTGCTACGCTTTTTCCAGAAATTACTTTTCTTCAACTTATAGCAAGTGTAAAGTTAGATTCACCTGTTCTGAGTCTTAATTTATTGTATTTTGTATTCCAAGACGCTAAAATGTTTTTGAGCGTAAATTTCTCTTTTTGCCATCGATAGTGTATTAGATAAACTTCGGCCATGGTTGCATCTTGACCATAAGAATCTTAATATCTTGTTTGAAATGTAGAGAAAGGTTTGATTACTTAGCAGTTTTGATATGATCATGATGTGTTAGAAAAAACGTTTTACACCAATCCGACAATATCTTGATAATAATGGTCTTTTTCAAAATTACCTTTAATATTACCATATCTAAGCTGATTTTTGTAGAAATTGCTTTTTTCAGTGGCATAGGTCATTTTGTGTAGCGGACTAGTCTATGACTATCTCCATAGACCACAGATTGTTTGTACCTCACATGGAAGTCACTTCCCGACAATATATAATTTTGCTCTAGTTTTCTATATTATACCGTTATACTCAATGTATGTCTTTTTCTTTAAGTGATTGAATTTATATCAGTATCTCTACATTTCAAGTTCCTCTTCTTCAACTCAAGAGAAGGAGTCTGGAAAATACTATTTCAGTTTCTTAAAAACTTCTTCAATTTAAAGACTGAGTGAAAAACGGCTACATATAAGATTCTTGATGGACAAAGTATAGGAAGACTTTGGGCTCTTAAAGCGATCCATCTCCAAACGGTAGAATGAAACGCATCGCCTATTTTTTGTTTTTTCTTTCTAAGTCAAATTTAGTTCACTTCTGCGAAATTCAATAACAGTTTTTTGTCACATGTGATACGTTAACTAGGCCTTTTGCTGAGATCATTCAGGTCGTACATTATGTATTAGTTTTGATAATCAGGCATCTTGGAAAGCTCTGAAATCTTGAATTGACATTTTAGTTGTAGTTTTAGGGCGTCATGAACAGTACCTTTATTATTGTTAAACCTACAAGAATATCAGGGCATAGCCATGTCCAAGTTTAAGTTAGAACCAGCTGTTTCTTTTAATGGGCTAGAATAGTCGATGAATCCGATATTTTTTTGTCTACTCTTGGTGAATAAAAATACCTTCATTGCAGGATTAGAAAGTGTTTGAAAGTGTCTCCCTTTTTGAGTGATACCATCCACTTTGAAAAGGCTCCATTGAGGTTTGAATTGTTGTTGCATGTTTTTATTTGCTCACGCTTACTTGTAAATTTATTTATATATTACTTCGGATGTACTAAAGCACAAGTTCAGATTCATTTTTCAAGCATCCCGAAATAGAAAAGACAAAAGAATGATATCTTTTGTGAGATTTCTGGAAACTCAAATACAACATTGACATAAACTAATTTTCTTAACATGTGAATGTTTACTTACGTTAATATTGAGCTTCAGTATTTCCTCTTTCAATTAGTAAGTCTCCTTGGAAGCATGACAGAGATCTCATAATTTTATTTCTTGATGTTTTTGAAAATATGTTTTTATTTTAAGATGGTATGATTCAGAAAGCCATTAGGTAATTATTTTGGGTTTATTCCAGTTATTTATTCCCGATTGTTTTACAAACACGGTCTTCTTTCTTTTAGAACATTAAGAATATACTTTTTTTTAACTGATTCCACGAATATTTTTAAATGTTTTGACAGCAGAGAATCAGTTTTCCTCTAATGGCATCCAAAAGAACATTTTAACTCCAGATATAAAATTTTAAAAAAAAACAAATACCGTTACAATACCTAAATAATATAATAAGTAACTGATATTTCACTTTTGAATGCTGAAAACGTAATAATCCTCGAACACATAATACCTAAAAGCTTTTAATGAATATGGATTTTTACCCCTAAAAAGTGACGTACCTGTATATAAGATAAATGTATTGTCTTTCTCGCATTCATTTGCCCCATTGTATAATTTCTCTAATTTATTACTTCATATCAAGTTCCCATGCCGAGCCTTATATCCATCGGCGAACCCTTTCATCTCTCTACCCCCACCGCCCTTTTATAATTCCCCCCTCGTTCCCCCTTCATTCATCGGCACTGATATTTGAACGAGCACTCGACGTCTGTTATATAAACTGACGTAACAAAAGACTTATTGGTGATAATTTTTGCTTTTTTGTATTTAACAATTCCATAATTAAATCCAATTATTTTAAAGAAGTTCGTTGGAAATTCATTGGAAAACAGTTGAAAGTTAAAATGTTTACTGTTAATACTTCTTGTATTCATTCAAGGTTGGTTCTGGTTCTGATAGGATAGTACTTCATAAAATAATCATCAGCAGTAAACTCTTGTTTATTAGTTAGTTGTTGTGGAGGTAACTCCTGCCACTTCTTCAAAGCAGTTCTATTCAAATCGACTTTGTTTCTTTTTTTTCTAAGTTTTCCTTTTGCATTAATTAATATAAAACAATAATAAATTGTAATTTTTCTAGTTAGTTGGTTTTATTACACCACTCCTCACTGTTATGAGCTGTCATGGTTTATTATTTCCTCTATTAACTGCCTTAATTCATAGGTCAATTAGATGAATTTCGATTTCTCTGTGAAATTTAAAACAATCTTCATTTATTACTTCGATAGTAAATTTAAATAAAGATATTTCTTACAGTATTGCTTATTTATAAGTAAATTATGCGATAATTACCAGATTGAAATTACCAACGGAAGTTCAATTATAATTACATGAATTGATTAACATTGAATCTTTTCACGGTAGCTGATGTATATTGTTTTAACTTACACTTCAATTAGTAATTTACTAAAATTTAGCGTGAATACTCATGTTTAACAGGTTTAATTAATTATGAATTAATTTGTAGGTACAATTTGACCCATCTAATCTGCTTGTAATGCGTTTGCGTCTATAATGTTATTCTATCGATTCTAGTCTTGTAACTAGAAATTATATTATAATTAGTTAAATTAGCTAATGGCACTATTTGTAATTCATTGGAATTTTTTTTTCAGTTGACAATTAATATTAGGCATTTATCACAATTAGATAAAATTGATTCGTGCCTCATTTCCTGAAATACCAATTTTATTCTATTGATTAATTTCAGTCACTGGTTCTAATTAATTAATTATTGACTAATTTTTTTAACTAGCTTGTCTTATGCCAGTTAAAATAGCTAATTACTTAAATTACAACTCACAGAATTTTTACTCAGTCTTCATCCTAATAACACCTAGTTGTAGCTAATAATCAGCTAATTATCATAATTGAGTTCGTTCTCATCCAAACATAATGAATTAATATTTCTTTGAATGTTGTAAATCTTGTTTTTCCAGATTTTCTAATTACCAACTTATGATTCGAACCATTAATTAATGTAGTCTAACATTAATTACAATAATCCTATTTTCCACTGAGATTGTTGCTAGCAAAGAATTGCAGGATATTGGATCATTCTGCTGAGGTAAATATTTTAACTTTAGATACATGTTTATAACTAAATATCTTGAGCAGTAGTCTGTAACTTAATTTGAGTCAAATTCTTAAGAATTCATCAATTGTTTCAAAATGTTCATCTACAGCAATTGCAATAGCTCTAATGGTCTCTCATTGTATCGTCAAACAGTTTTTATGAAAACATCAAAGAATCTCTAATATCGTTTACAAACATCTAGCTCCAGATACTGATCTTTATTTGTTTCAAGACTTAATCGTTTTATATCACGTTTCTTCATTTTTGACTCTGAAGCTGGCGCTTTTCAATACCAAGCTGGAGGCTTTTTTGTAAACAGTGAAACATACCATAGTAATTCCTACATTTTTCATCTTATCGAATTCTTTGTTTCAAAGGCGTAAAGCCTATCTCATATTTTACTAAAGACTGATTGTCTGAACCTCTTGGTCGAACTACATATGTTTGGATAATTTGGTAGTTTTCGTGATTGAGATATAATTCGAGCTAAGGACCATTATTTTTCTGCCGTCGCATAAATTATGTTTTCCTACATACAAACAATAACTTACTGTGGGTTTATACTATACTTGCATCTCAACAAATGCAACACACTTCTTTTTGTTTTACTGCCACGCTAACTGAAAGTAAAGTGGCTAATTGTAATAGCGCGTGCTTCTACTGAGCTAATGAAACTGAAACTGTTGAAAACTCTTACCTTAGGGAAAGCTTCTTCATCATCATCTCAATATCCCAAAAGACTTATGAAAGAAGTCTTTGGGAACTCTATAATCATACCGTCTGCTCATGCACGCACTTGATTTCCAATCAGTGCTTCATTTTGCTACTACATGTTTACTGTTGGCCTAGATTTACATGTAAGAATCATTGAAATTGGTTCCATCCATAGTTTATTATAACAACTTGAAACTTTCTCATAGGATACTATTTGATTTAGGTAGTTTGATACCAAACTTGCTCGTTCTGGTATAAGGATATCAAAGAGTACTGTAGCAAATGGAATAAATTTTACATCTTTATCATTTTAACTCTCACTGATTGAATCTGAAACCAGGTGTACCCTTTATTCCTTTTTTTTTGTTTGTTAAAGTTTCAGTTCAAACAAATTTAGTGATAGAAATTTGCAAATTGTTCACATTTACCATATTCTGACGTGCCTTTACAGTTGTCAACTAGGACACCCAGTATACTTTTTGAAATAAACATACAATTCGTTCAGGCTAATTTTGTTTGTTATCACTTCTTACGATTGAATCTAAAATGATCATGGGAATAGCAGATAAGTTCTAATCATTCCCTAGACAACCAGAAAAATAATTATAACCAACTGTATGAATGTATAAACAGTGTAACATTCGTGTTACCAGGAAAATGTCGATTTCTACACTGTTAACTATAATTAACTTTTTTGGTTTCCTAGTGATTGATTAAAACTGATTTATAATTTTCATGACCATCTAAGGTTAAATCGTCAACATGCAAATTTATGAATGAATTTACTGTCTGATGATGATTATGTGTATTTCATGTATGTAAAATACATGGTGTCCTACTTTAATATTAAGAAACTGTTCGCCGAATATGCTAATAACTACGGGTGCATTTAGAAAATTGCATTTACATGTATTATTTGTCTGATCTTCTTTAGTCTAATTTTGCCTTTCAGAGAGGGTCAGAAAATCTTATGAGATATTGGATTTCTAAATTCCACCAACAATTACAGTAATAAATGATAAAGACAGTTGATACCATTTAATGTGCATTCAGATATAAAAAAGAGATTTATTCTCATTAAAATTAGGCAATAATAAATTATGTCACTGTGTAAGAGTAATTAATGTGCTAAAATGTTTGACCCTTTGTATTTTATGCAAGTTCAGTAGTAGATAAGATATAATTGTTCAAAGTATTAGTTACGAAATAGAAATAAAGTTAGACTAAATCTGGAAATTTCTACACTACTTGCAATTTTGCTTCATTCATGATACACTAATTTAAATTCGCAGGAATCTAATTATTTTAATTGTGATTATTTACTCCACAGTAATTTCCAAGTATAATCAAAGAGGTACTTTCTAGTGATAAAACGTAACGCATTTGTTTATTTTAAAAATTATTTTTATTATTTACTTAAAACTGAAATTACTTTATTTGTTTACTTCCATCAAAAAGCAGAGGTGGTGACTTTTTCCTCTCCTATAACACACGTCTAAGCTTCCTAAAAATTTGAAAAGTACCAAGCCGTAGAAGCTATTTCGTATTTCAAAACGCACTTTACCGCAGATATCGTTACGGTACTCATTATTAATAATGGTATTCGGCTATTAACGTGATCTGTCTTCGTCAGGCTACAGTTAGGGTGGTATCCTCTTCCTCGTACTTAAAGCCCGCACTTTTGCACCCTTAATATGTCACGATATTCGTATCTATTGTACAGTCGAAAGCTAATATCTTCTTTTTCAAGATATTTTTATATGTTTTAATATCACTTTTATTACGTTCGCGTACGTATTTAAGCTCTTTTTGAATTTGTTGTCGTTGTTTCCCATGGAATTATCATGTTGTATCTGTTGCATAATTTGTTTAATTAAAACGAAGTTTTTTCGGTAAACATAATGTATGTATGTTATGTATACGTATGATGATATTCTGAATATCTAATTAGTGGGTCATAGTACTAATAAATAATAAATAATAAAATCGAATAATATATTGATACCCAATTTTATCTTTGACTTTTTTGATCTGTCTCAAGCCGCGTTTTTTACACTGGTATTTTTTTATAGTTTTACCAAAAGAAATATCATTTCACCGTCAAATATACTAATTTATACCTCTAATGTGTTTACATTTCTTTAGAAACGCTTTATAAACCGTGAAATATATATTTTTGTAGGTGTTAAAAGTATAAAAATACCTTGAAAATATTGAACGACCTCTACCGTTCTAAATCCAACAAAAATTAATTATTATTATTGAATTATTTATCTGTGAAAGTTACTTTCGTTTTTTTCATAAATAAATATAAATCGTGATAAAAGAGTATTTTTTAAATTTTTTTACAGTGTACCAAAAAAATCATAGGTTATCTAGGTTCGATTACTTTTAGTTCGATTAGAAATAAAATTTCGTACAAAGTTGATACAAATATTGGTTTTTAATCAGTTGTGTTTGTGATTTTTCTTATAAAAGTTGTTTTTTTCAAATTAACATTTTTAGGTAATCAGTTTTTTTCTTCTCTTAATTAGTATTGACTTCAAATAAAACCGCTACCTTGATTGGAAAATTCAAATTAGAATTTTATGCCCATCTTTTACAAAAAACTTATATTCCGGATTTGAATAATGAATATATATCTCTCGATAATATTTTACAAATAAAAACAACTGATATTATCATCCCTTAGGGGGTGAAATGAACACACAAAAAATGTTATACATTTATAACAAACATAAAACATCTTCAATTAAAAAGTTGTCTTGTTTTTTCTCCCTCATTGCAATAAATCAATTTGTTAAGTCATCGGCACCCACGCGTATATCTACTACGCTTTGATATAACGAAAAAATGCAAATTTTTGTGGACACCGTAGCTTCCGACAATAATTCAGTTGCATAATCGAATTTTTTCCTTCAAAAATCTTATATAGTGACGTCATCTAAAACTAATTATAGTAAAAAAGATCCATATAAATTTAGATTGAAATGGTTTCAAACAATGCCCATTTTGCTCCCCGCTTCTTGACGAGATATTTGCATGCCATACTCATCCCTGATTGGATCTTATATTAAGGGACATTTGATAGCATTAGAAAAGAGAATAGAACTCTACTATGCCATTCTACTAATTGCAATGAGTCCCTATAGGGCCGTTATTGTTAAATGCCTACTGCCTCCTCGTTTCGATTTGTGTGATTGCATTTTTAGATTAAAAAAACTTGTCGACCTTGTTTTCTGAATATACTAATTGATTTTTGGCGGACGTCGCGTTAAAACACGATCGTCTCTCTCGTTTTTATGTGTATTTTTATCTTAAGAGGACGACGGACGCTTTGGAGTTCCTCGTTTTCATTGGCAATTGACAGAAGAAAACACAGATTAGTCATAGTACGTGGGAGAGTTACCTACAAATTTAAATTTTTATTTTGTACTCTTCGAAAAATTAAAAAAAGCTTGTCCCATATAAACATACCGCTTTCTTTATCGATTGTGTATTATAAACCAGAAAAAATTCATTCAGAAGACGAACAACCTTGTATGGAATTCACCACCATCCATTCAAGTTTTGAGGTTAAAAAATAATTTTTTTCTCTACTAATAACAAACGCTAATGAACTACTGTCACTGCCAAAGATGATTTACGAGGTACCAACAGGAAATAATTCTGACGTAAATTAAGTAAAACCCGGCTCTATTCTTTCTCTCTTTTATTATTTAATTTAGTGTTTTATTGTACATAAACTAAACGCTGCCGTTTTTTTATTTTCAGGTGAGAACATCTTTTTTTTATATCAACCACACATCTTAAGTTTCTTAACGCTGGTAAGAATTGTAAGTTGATTTTTTTTATTCTCCTGTTTAATTCACTGTAACTGTATAAATAAATAAATAATCATAATAATAAAAAGCTAATTAAATTCTTTTAAAGTATCAAACGAAAAAATCTATTATTTTTATGGCTTTTCCCCAGTAATTCAAAATATTTCACATCACTGCTTTTTCGGCTAATATTTTATAATGTTATTAAAAAAATATTAAATTTAATTAAGTTTAAGTTATTAAAATATTCTTAATTTAATTTTAAAATGTTATAATTGTATAAATTTAAATTTCTATTAACGATAAGAGTTTTTAAGTTTTTACACGTGGAAATCCGTTTGTTTTTTCGTTCACTGTTAGATGTCATAGAACTGTACAATTAGAAATTGTTATACAAGTAATTAATTCTGTCTGATCTAAATATTAAATAAGAATAGAGTACGGTTTTCTAGTTGCTCTGAAAGAAATCTTCACTGAAAGTGACGGCAATGTCAATATGATCTTTTCTATAGCCCTAGGATCTAGAAAAGCGACATCAACGACCCTGCTTCATTATGCTAAAAAAACAGTGATAGAAGATATAGACTCAAGTATTTTTATTTAGGCAACCATAGACTGTTAAACCAGTACAGTCTTACTATCGCACTTCCCTCTATCAATTTCTAGAAATGTTCCTTAATCTGGAGTTGTGCGTGTTTTAATCGCAGTACCTCTTTTAATATTGAATTATATTAAAAGCTTAAGAGGCGACTTTGGTCCGAAACATGAACATTACTCATTCTGCATAATTTTACCATTACCCTTTGTAATATAAAGTTTGTTGTTTTTCTCCTACCCTAGATCATCAACAAACGATCGCATTCCATTTAGACATAATTTCTGGAGATTTCAAAGCCTTAGATTATCTATTTGCTCATACAGAACTAAAGTTCTGCTCAAAGGTGTCCATAGCTTATTTTAACTTGTTCCCAAGCTTTAATTCGTTTTGGAACCGACGGGACTGTATTTCTTTTTCCCTCTTATTAGAATGCCGATTGTTAAAGGATTTAGCAATATATAAAAATTAGATATTTGCGCAAAATTTTCCTGGTTTATTCTTTCACAAGAATATGTGGAAGAGTAAAACTTGTAAAGAGATAGTAGAACAATGGAACATCAACAAGCAAATCTTTACATTTGCCTACCAAGCAAAGGTAAAGGATACAGAACCTGATAATTACTGTATATTAGAAGGACAGTAAAACTCTTGGATTTAAGTTCCTCTCTTACCAAACGTCCTTATCTTTCAGAGGAACTCCCAGTGTCGACTTACCTGTGTCAATATTTAGTATTTATTCCTCTAGACAACAACCCTTTCTGCTAGAAGGTTTGTAGAGAATCGTCTTTTCTATTTTGTTATGTTGTTAACTAGATATTCAGGAAGGCATTGCGGTTTTCACTTTATTGATAGGCAAGCTTTCGTGCGAGAGGTTTTCAATACTACTTGAGTAGATACGACATATTTACTTTAAGTTGCGACTTTAGTAGGTGTGTGAGACACTTGTTGCATTTCTTATTTAAAGTTTCTTTGGTTTCTTTTCTTTTAATAGCAGTTCTTAATTCACGACCAAGGCCACCAAATGAGCCTAGTCGGTTGAAACTTAGTTTAGATTATCTTCAAAATTTATTTGTGTAACTTTGTTAAATAAATTACCAGTCAGTATTAGTTTTAGGCCCTAGAAAATCTAGATCTGCCCCTTCTTTGCGAAATAAAGAAAATTAAATGTTTATTTTTATCAGTAGGCATTATTTAAAACTTAAATTATAAGATATTACATTGTAAATTATACAGCAGGAAGGTGACGCTATACATAATGAAAATTAAAATTAGGTCAGATTTCCTCTAAATTACAGGAGTTTAGGGTACTCATTCGTAATGTGAATTATAATGCACGACCATAAATCGCTGTTAAAATTGTTTTAGCAAAAGGAACACAAAAATGATCTTAATCCCTTATACAGATCAATTCTCTTTTTCAAATATGGCATAATAAAAAACAGTTAAATAATAATCAAAAGACTGAAGTTTAATGCACCCAATCATTCCGTACTTGCTAGAATAACAATAATAATAAAGAGAAGAATGTTATAAGTTATATTCAGTTACCTCGTTTAATGACCAAAAAATTGTATATATCTATTAAAACATCAGTTTATTATAAAAATAACCTAATTTACTACTACAGGCTGACAAAAATTTTCTTTTATCAAAATCCACCAATGCGTGACAATTTGTAAGTTTGTGCTTTGCTGATTCCATCCATCTCTAACTTATTATTCGTTTAAAAGAGGAAAATGATGGAATTAATGTATTAAAGAAGGATAGGTGTACCAGGCGTGAAGCATTTGCATGATTTGTTATATTCACATGCAAGACCATATAAGTAATAGAAATTTTATATTGGTCCATTAAATTTATATTTATAATAAAAACCGGATTTCTGGTGACGTCACACGATGACCTTGGAATTACGAATAAATATTAAGTGATGTATGGACTATAATTGATGATTTCCTCCCGTTTCACAAAGAAGCAGACAAAGATTTTTTTTTCTGGTGTTTTCTCTTCGTTAGTTAACATAATGCTAAGGCTAAATAGAATTAGTCTTCGTCTTTTTCATTTCTTTTAAGACTCATCGTATTGAGAATTTAATAGAGACCCATTTATTTTAAATATCTCAGGTATTGAGTTTTTGAGATCCATAAAAACCTTTTTAGGATATTAATTTAACACTTGTCAGCTAAAAATATTTCTTAGCTCAGTTGATCGCTTAATTTTATTTAATTGATGTTATTAATTATTTAAAAGATCAAGTTCGTATGTCGAACGGTTTTTTATTTTTTAATTTTTAACGCGAACAAGCATTAATAATCATATAAACAATAATTTTTTAAAAAGTTTTTCCCCAGTAACTTTTAACATTTCGCTTTTTTAACATCCTATTAAAAGGTATTTCCGCCAAATTAAGTCATTAGGTTAATTCTAACAGCAAGTGGAATTTTGTTTCAGTAATAGAAAAAAAAAAGTATCTTCCATTGATATTTTGAAAACTTTTACTATTTTGTTGAAGATAGGGCATTTCCGCTTAGGATTAAGTCATTAAATTAATGCTAGGACGATTTCTATTTAAATAAAGTTATATTTAGAATAGACCACCTTCAATGTGTGCGAACTTTTTTAACGTTACGAAAAAGATTAGTAACATCAGCATTAGCGGTTTAAATGTATCCGCTTGTGACTGCAGCTTTTGTTTTTGTTACAATGCCGAATATATGCAGGTAATTAGGTACGATTCTCTGTTTCTCTTGGATAGGATCCAACATAAAAATATTGCCACTAAAACGTCATTGTGTTCTTCAGAGAAAACTTAAACGAATTCGTGTCATCTCGTTCGTTTTGTTTCCATTCGTTTTTAATGCGTCAATTGTTTTATGTATGTATCGCTGTAGTAAGCCATTAAGAAAAGTTCACGCTTAAATCATTTATGACAATTAGATAGCGTTGGAGACAAAAGACATGAAAGCAGTCTTAAAGCAAATTAAGATCTGCACCAATCCATAGGCAAAATCCCTGGAGTGTCATCCCAATAGATTGAATCAAAATGGCTGCCATTGCACGCATAATTACTCCATCTCGCATACTCAATCCGAACTTCGGTCCTAAATCTCGAATTACTATGGGGAATCTCATGCTTAGGCACCTGAAATACGTGATTTGCTTTCGGTTAATGTTTACAATTTACTCTATTGCTCTTGAATTTTCGAATAAAAGGATCCTCTCCTCCTTGCTCTCTTTACTTCAGCGCTTTTATTTGCTTTAAGATTTTATTTCTTAATACTTAAAAGGTGATTTTGCTTTTGAAATCTGATTTAGGTTGATTGGTTTACGATTTTACAGAGTATATTTTAAACCTGTCCCAAGAATATTAAGTTCTCAGGAATGCAAAGAAAATAAATTTTATGTCTTAAAGCGAAATTAAAGCTGTTGACAAGAAATAAAAAATATTTTTAGTTTTCAATTTTTTTTCCTTCAATATATTTCTTTTTAATTATCACCATTAAAAGTTGTAAATATCAGAATCGTTGAAAGATTTTCTCGTTTTTAATATTTTAAAGATTTCCTTATCTTTCGTTGCTTTAATACAAATATAAAATCTTAAATGATTTATAAACATTTTTTATGTCTAAAAGGCTTCCGATTTCCATTGGAGTTTGTTATCCCAACTATTCAAACTTTAAGGTTGAATGAAATGGTAGTAGTGTATACGCACGTGGCTCAAGTCCTCAAATTCTAAACGTCAAGTTTCGAACTAGGAAGTAAAAGGAAAAGGGCAACGAGAAAACTATTGAACTTTATTAATGATTAATTTGTGCAATTTATAAATATTCCGCAACAATAGAAACAGCTGTATATAAAAAAAAACTTGATCAAAGAATTTTTTGTTTTTGTATTGAATTGTTTATTATTAATTATTATTATTACTATTAGTATTATTTATCCTTCAGTTGTTTCGTTTACTTGTTGATGGTTTTTAACTAAAGTTTTGTGCGTGCCAAAGTAATCTTTCTATCATTTTCTTCGGAAAGAATCGTCAAAAAATGTAATATTGCAACTTTTGAAGGTAGGCGGAAATTTGATAATTTAAGCAGAAGCTATCAAAATGCAAACTTTGCTTAACTAGGCTTAGGTTTAGGCACATTATTTGTTTTTATCATCTTAAAGTTTGAGAATGACCAGATTCATTTTGCAATGTTTACGACTTTAAGTGTGTTTCCTCTAACGTCCGTCTTCGTGAATGGACATTCAGGCAATATTATTGAGGAATAGGAAATACATGTTACCAATGCTTCCTGAGCAATAGTAAGTTATAATAACTCTCTTACGCTTCGGAATTATCTAGAAAGTTCAGCAAAAAACTAACCATTAGCAAAATCGTTATAAAAGTTTGTAAATAAAAATAATAAGATACAAACGCTTCTCATCGGTTCTTCTGTAGGCAGAAAGAGGATTTCTGGCAAAATAGAAAGCAAGAATAAGAATATTCTGCACGATAATAATTTTACGTCAGTGAGAAAAATCAGTACATTAGATAAACGATACAAAGTTCTGAATAAAATAACGACCAACTTTTAACAAATGCTACCATACAAAAGGAATCAAGTTCAGACAATATCTGTAAATCAATTATTACTGCCAGACGTTCAAAAAACCCAACAGTGTACCGTGATTAATAATTTTTTTGGCGGTTCAATATTTAGAACTCAGGAATATACAGTGAGAAGTCTTTTCTGTTATTTATATACGTTCAGACATTTGCCTAATTAATTGATGGAAACACAAATATTATCAACAACAAGCCAGTAGCAAGTCTTTTGATGTCGGAAACTTAAAAGGTGATAAAGACCGACAAAGATAACACATATGAATAAAAATCGACTCTAGAACTGGAAACAAATATTAAACCAAATATAAACTAATTTAGAGTTGCCAGTAGAAATCATAAATTCATAACTTATCAATATTCAAAATACAAACCTCAATCTAACTAAGATCAGAGACTATGAACGAAAATTCATTAAGAAAAGAAAAACTGAAGAGAGAGCAACACCTGTCTGAAGAAGGCACATCAATTAGAAGGTTTTATAAGATATATGGATATTATTGCCAAAAGCCGACTCCTGATCTAGAACTAAAGGCAAAACCAAATGCAGAAGTTGTCCATAAAACAAAATTTACACGTTGGAGTTCCAGGTTATCAAGAATTGTTTCTGTTGTGTTGAAGTATCAATAGAAAGAAGACCAGGTATGTGGAAAAATGTAAAATATGAATTATGGTGACGAAACTGAAAATATCCAGCTGCAAAATAAGTAAACGACTTTTTCTAATTTATTGTTTGCTTCAAAGTTGCTTTGTATCATGTCGAGACCAATCAGTCAGGGTCAATGCACCCTAATTTTTATTGCAATTTATGGGAAGTCGGATTGTAGACTTGTCTGAATTATGCCATAATGTTTTTTTCTGAAACATCTTTCATGAGGGGAACATAATGTAGCCTAGCAATGGTACTTAGTTACACCAATGAAAATAGGCTTCTACAATAAGTCGTCTTAGGCGATAGACGTTTAGGCTATTGAAGAGCACTTGCTCGGGCTTCAGAAAACTACCAACCTCTTTCTAGGTTTTTGCCCATTACATGCCTTTGTTGTTTAGCTCGTCCATCTTCAGTGTTCATATGGTTTTGTCTTAATTCTTTTTGCTACTAGATATTTTGGGCAATAGGTTTTCTGGGGAGAATGAAAGTTGAGATATCTAAAGCAGAACATTTTTTACTATTTTGATTTTTATTCTCACAAGAAAAGTAATTAAACTGAACCCCTTCAAATAAACCTGGTTGTCTTCAAAGCATATCTCTGGTTTTTCAAGTAAAACTGCTTTTGGCAATTGAATGACTTTGAAGGTATCATAACAACTGTTGAGCACATAAAACCTGCTAGAATACAAACTAAGGAAACTTACTGATCACCTTATAAGGTTTCGTCCCTAATTCCTTGTTCTGTAATTTTCTACTTCATGTGTAATCATCAAATTTTGTAGAATCTTAAAAATACTTCGTCCTTTCCTACTATATCAAAGTTTTTATTGGTTTTAGGCAACGTCATTAATTAATTCGTTTCGCAGCTTTTTTATATGCGCATTTAAATATAAGCTAATAAATTAATTTAGTGAAAAATAACAAAACTATTAAACTCGAACTTGAAATAAACAAAATAGAAAAGAAATAAAAACTTTTTTACGAAAGAATCCACACAAACAAAAGAAGAAAAAACTAATTTGATTGAAGCCTTAAATTAGTAAAAAAGGGAAAATCTAATTTTCAAGAATGAGCCAATAACCAAATCAATTTACCAAAACGCTCCTCAATCGTTAAAATAAGTCAGCCATTTTAATTGGAGTAATTAGGAAGAATCTTAATCCTCCACTTTGATTTCTTATCCCCAGCCCCTCTCTTATTTCCGGTTGAGACTGCAGTTGATGACACTGGAAATAGAAAAAATATATTTTTTCCTTGTTGTTATCAATTTGAAAGTTTCCCTTTGTTACTATTATTATTATTATTATTTTTCTTTCCTAATTTTGTTGGAATCTCTTTTATTTCCGGGATTGTTTCGTTATTATTCAAGTTAATGAATAGATTGACAGATTATTTTTATAAATAAGCAATGAAATTCCAATATAATGAATGAGAAAAGGTAAAACCCAAAGTGAAGTATAATTAGTTTTACCGATTTCCAATTCCGATGAGGGGGCGTTTTATAATTGAAGATTTCAATCTGATTTGTTCTGCTTTAAGAATCTTAGCATAAATACGTCACTATAAGGGATTTCAAAAACCAATTTCAGTGTATTAGTCGAACTGTAATTAATTTCGTAACACTCTTATAATACCACAGTGGCGTAGATTAAAATAAGAATTTTCTTTTATACGTTTCTCTATCTTAACATTTTTTTTTCAACATTATAATACGTTTTAGATACAATGAACGAAAAACTTCCATCGCACATATTATAAGGAGTTCACGTATTCAGTGGTGTGGATCCAAGCGTGCTGGGAACACAGGCAATCAGTCATTGCAAATGAGGCACCTGCATTTTACCTAAATTAATGACAAATTATTCCTTCTCTTTTAAAACTAACCAAACAAAAGTCTTGCTCGGTTTAATACGTATTTAAAAAGAATGACTTACATGATGGGAGACAATTTAAAAACAATTTTGTTGTTTTTTTTTGATGATGAAATTAAATATAATTTTAATTTTCGTAAAAAAATACAATCAACAAATTTTTACAAATCTCAAAAATAATTAACAGTTTTGTTTAGTTATAATAACCCTTTCGAACCCAAGAACAACATCCCTTACAAAATAATATAAATTTAGGATTAGTAGAGGATTTTCAAAGCCAGATGTTTACAAATTAAACACGCGTACGTCAAACCTAAAACCAACTGAACATAATCATCAATACCTTCAGGAAATACACAAATGCCGAAACAAAGAGACCATGACAATCCGCGAGCTCGCGCGCAAATTATTATGCCCACTCCGAATCGAAACGCTCACAGTCTCGCTAAGATATTGTGAATGTTTAATATTGAAGGCATTTACGTTATTGGAAATCTCAAAATTTGATTTAGATCTCCTTCCCGCAAAAGCCAAACCCGTTCCTGATTTGTTTTCCATATATTCGGAACGGATTTTGCGTGTTTATTATTGATGCATATTTCTGTGTTCCTTTTCATTTTATTTTCGATCTCTCTACATTTGAAAAGGGAAGGCAAATGTAATTATTTTGACAATTTGGAAAACATTTTTATGATTTGCGTAAGTGTAAATAATAAATAAAATTAGAAAGTAATTTTTAAGGTTAGTCGAAAAAAATGAATTGTGACAAAAATGTAGTCACGTCCCCTTAATTAATCTCCACTACGTGTTGGGAATTTAGTATGTTACTTTAAGTAGAAGCAGATGTCTTTAAAAAATTCAAAAACAATGAATGAAAACAATAAATTAAGAGAATGGTTCATAACTTAAATTAACTGTTTAAAAAATGTAATAAACAAGATTAGAAAAAAAAATAAAAAGATGGTTTTTGTTACCAATTAACCTAAATTAACACAAAATTATAAAATTGTTTTTAACTTGAAAACTTTGATGTACTGAAGTGTTGGGTATGATAATTATTGGAATCAAGATGACTATGATTATTCTATGCATATAGATTACTGGCTATCTTCTCTTATTCTTATTCTTCTTCCTCTTCTTTATCTTTCCACTCCTTTTCTTAAATGTGCTGCTTTTGATTGCGTCCAATCACGTCAAACGTTCATAGATTCTTCTGTTTTTGGTTTGCAAAACCTTCTCTAGACTAATTGACGTGTGGGCCCAATAAAGTTAATATTTCTGTTTTCCACTATAAGTTCTCTGGGCTGTAGTCCTTATGGAAATTCTTATGTAGGTCCTGAAATAGAATCTTCACATTTTCTAAAGTTTCACTCCTTAAAACCTTACTTGTAACGATCTTATATTCTATGTAAAATTTTTCCTAAGTTACACATTTAGAGAGGTCTTCTCTATGAGATTTGCGTTTGGATACTTTAGTATAAAATGTAGCTTCTAAGGCTGCTTACAAATCTTTTTTAAATAATCAATAACTCTTGTTGAAAGCAACCGATGATTTCAGAGTACATCGACATCTTGTATTAACAGCTAAGGATTAATTTGAAAGGAGCAACCCTCAGTGTCCATCACGTAAAATTGAGTTCGAGGAGGTAGTCCTTTAGACATAGAAAGAAGTAGAACTTACGAACTGTATCTACCATACTTCTCCAAC
The DNA here is from genome assembly GCA_011009095.1 of Ignelater luminosus. Taxonomy (NCBI): domain Eukaryota; kingdom Metazoa; phylum Arthropoda; class Insecta; order Coleoptera; family Elateridae; genus Ignelater; species Ignelater luminosus. The sequence continues at coordinate 98,950 of VTPC01000579.1, forward strand.
TTACCTTTTCGGCGAACTTCCGTTCTGCTCTGTATGGGACAAAACTGAAATCTGAATAGATTTGAGAAAGTCTGCATTAAACCTTAATGTTAGGCCCCTAAACGTCAATAATTTTTAGTCATATATTAGTTACTCTTACTTCACATGCCATCTCGTAAAGGCCCAACCTAATCAACTAATAGGCCTACACCTCTTGGCTTTGGTGTTGTAAGAGAATCACCTCGGTCAACAGAATCCTGGAGAGGTTGTTGGTTGAAATCGATCTACTTGATAGTGGAATTATAGATAGTCGGATGTTTTGCAAGTTAGGTTTTGTCAAAAGTTCCTTGGAATTTCTAAGGTATCTTCAATCCTTCTTTAAGAAAAGTTGATTAAAACTGCAATAATTGGGAAATGAATGTTTGATTATGCAGTAGTTATCATCATCATATTTATTGTCGCTTTCTACCAAGGTAGAAGTGCCGTTCGGCAACTTCTTTGGCTTCTCTTCAAGAAATGATTGCTGGACAGGTAAAATGCGATGCTCGCTGCTTGAGAAAGTGCTGAAGATAGCATGTAAAATTGAAATTTTGATTTTGACGGTGACGGTGGTAACCGATGACGTTTGTTATGGTCCATTGATTGTGAATGGCTAGAGAGTTGATGTTGACCGGCTGAGCAATTCCTCTGGTCGTCGTAGGTAGGAAAGCGGTCGGATTTGTGTAACTTAAAAAACACAGGAAATCGGTCGGAGTGGAGTAAGAAGTGGGAAGCGACTGGATGGTGAGTGGTGGGCGTCGTGCTGGCTGAGGGCCTCAAACCTCGAATGGATGTTTGGCAACCTAAGGGGATCCAAACAAATTTCAACAAAGAAGTTTCTCCTTAGTATCTTTCTAGGATCTGTTATTTCAAACTACCAGCCATTTAGAACTTTTCAGAAACGTTTGTTTGACAAATAATAATCATCATAGACGCATCTCTTAATATTCTCATCAAATTACAACACTTCAGTCATTTAATGGGCATTGTTTTATAGGGCTATCTGCACTTTGTACTTTGTAATGTACGTGATATTATTACCAAGATTGCGGATAACAATGAAAATCATTACATTTTAACTATCTTATCCCTTAGACATGCCCGGGAGAAAGTTAGATACTGCAGTCTCTTTTTGATCTTGCTATATTAAAAAAGCGAGAACTCATTTAGGAGTTTCGAATCTACAACTTTAGTTACCTTTAGGGATCTGAAAGAAGCATTTTTAAAATGAATCTGTATATCTATGTGGAGCCCGAGAAGCATCTTGTACATGTATCAGTCGCATAACTATCGAGGGCACAAAGAAGACGTGATCCCGGGTCTGTTAAATCGATATTGCTTACACACGAATCTAGACAAGAGCAACAATCCAATCTAAGGGAGGGTTCGGCAGCTTGTTGAAGCTCATGGTTCGCAAGAACTTAAAGGCCTGCAAGTATTTGGAGTTTTATAGATGCTCGGAATTCTGAAGAAAACCAGGTCCACAAAAATTCTGGAGTCCATAGAAATGTAGAACTTAGGTAGTGATATTTCTCGCAATTCAAAATAGTCAGAAAACAATGAACAAGTCAATTAAGAGTAAAAGGTGTAACTAACAAGAATTCCATTACCTGAATAAAACCTTTCAAAAGTCACCCATCAATTAATTTGTTTTCTCTTGAAACTTTAAAGTTTATGTAGGATATTTTCACCTTTGCCAGTTTGCCAGTTCAATGCCTGAGACACTCTACAATGCGTCTAAGTTCAATTTTTGGTGCCATCATCACCATGGTAAATCAAGATTCCTGTAAGCTCTTCATCTTTATGATCAATTAAAGTACTGCTAGAGTTTGTCAGTTTTGTAAATGAATTCCTTAACACTGTCATTGACTCATTGACTCTTGATGATTGAATCTGTATTTTTTTAAATTTTATTTCAAGAAGATCTGTCTATACATATTGGGAATTGAAATGAAATAAATTGAACCTCGTGCTTTTTTGATGTAATTTGCTCTAAAGGAAAACTTAAAAAAAATTTAAATCGAACTTGTCATGATAGGTAACACCCTTTACACTGAAATTTTGTAACTTGACAGCCTTAAAAAGATATCTCAACAGTTAGATTTCAAGGTTTTTCTTTTTTAATTTGTACATTCTTATATTTAATAATTCTTTAGTTTTATTATAATTTTAAAATTAATAAAGTTGATTAAGATAGCCCTAAAAATATGTAATTGAAGATTATTAGAAAAAAGATTTACATTTTTTATTGCTTTCCCTATTAATGGATTAAAATCTAAATACCTATCTTTCCTTTTTAATTAATAACGAAGCAATTGGATTATTACTCCCAAATGACAAGAAAGATCAAGCTGTTCTAAATGCATACATTTTTTCCATTCATTAACATAAGTTGGTTAGAAAATACTAATCTAATTACAAAACTTATTATTAAAATTTCTAATCAAGATTAAATTAATTAGATTTACATTAAAACGGTAATTCTGATTTACATTTTACTGGAGTGTACCTACTACAATCATAGACAAACTAAAGTTTTCCTGCTCTTCGCTTCTGTTTAAGTTACGAATTGGAACAGGCGAGAATATCAGAAGAATAAAAAAGAAACGGAAATTCCTCCTGATTTTCTTCTAATATTATAAAAAGTTCAAATACTAATAAATCTTAAATTATTTTATGCTTTCTTTTTGATCGTAAAATAAATTTTGAGTTTCGTCCAATTTCCGTATTACTATCTTCAGATTATTTTTAAATTTGTTACAAATTTCACCTGAAAGAAAAATAACATACAAACTTGCTAACTTTAGGTAAACAAATTTAGGTGAATAAACTCTGACATCACCATTAACACATTGGCCAAATATCAATCCTTCTTCCCACTGAAAAAGTCCGTTTGAAAACCGCAACCATCCACTTTTGGTTTTAAACGCTACATGCAACACATGCTTAATTTTTAATTTTTTCTAGAGAATAATTCTTATTAGAAAAAAAAAGTCAAAAATGAACTTGTAACAAGTTTCGAGAACTCTCGAAGAGAGAAGTTGTAAGCGAATCGAGTAGATCTAATTTAAACATTATATCACGTATTTTATCCCAATCAGTCAGTTCCCTAGTAAAAGGGTGAGTTTCCATATAGCTTAATCACCTCCCCCTCCCCCTGCACGTCTAAGCTCCCAATAATCAATAATTATACTCAAATATAAAGAGAAAACGAGACTACCGAATGCTGATTTGCTGGCGCTAATGAGTCAGAGTAAGACAACTGATCACTTATTTCTTGTGAGAGGGAGATGGATGGTCGTTGTTTCGCCTTGCTCTTGCTTGGTCTGTACTGTAGCCATCCACTTTATATTCAGATCCGAATCTGAGTTCCAATACTGCATGAATCATATGCGGCTTTAATTAGTTTTTCAATACCGAAACCCTTCGTTCGGGCTTTTTAAATATTATCCTTCTCTATTCATCTCACTTTTCAACTCTTTCTGATATGGAACTTTCAGAATTTCAAGTTGACTACATTTCAATCACACCAGCAGAACTACTACTACTCAAAGCCCATTTTATATTATTATTTTTATAAATTAATACCAGATGTATTCCCTAGAAGTTTTTTCGATAGAAAAAGCTTTGAACTTAAAATATTATAATACGTACACATGGCATCGTTAACGAACTTCGAAGATGACCTTGAATTTATATTAATTTATTTTACTTTTAATTGATTACTTTTTAATTTGCGATACTTGGAAGACCTTAAGCATTTGCTTAATTTAGAAACAATATATGCAAACGTGTTTTGCATTTGATGAAATGATAATAATACAGAACCCCAATTAGGTTATTGTATGTAGATCAAAAAGTAAATGCCAGCAATTTTAATTCCTACACATAAGCAAACGTTTCATGCATATTTTGTATCAGATAATCCGTACAAGCTTGTATAGTAAACTAAGAATGGAGGAATGAAAGAGATGGGATGAAGTCAATTAAATTGGTAGAAAACACAGGTGGGTAATGTTTCGCTAAAGTTGTTGTAAAAGAGCTTTTGTGCTGCTAAGGTGGGGATTTTTGTTTATTTATTTACAGTTTTTAAGAGGTAAAACCCTAAAAGGGAACAAAAAGTTTAGAAATTCTTATTCTTGTTAAGGATCGTTTAATAAGAGTAATGTCATTAAATCAAAGAAAGATTTATATTTGGGTTTTTTTTTCTGAGAGAATATTGTAGAGAATTCCTTTTATTGAAATAATTAAGGTTGCCAAGAAACAAATACAAGACCTTAAGTTAGCTTCGGAAATCTGTAAATTGGTGTCGCTTTAATTCCTTATTTTCTTCGAATCTAAAGTCAGAACCAAAAAACCACAAATTGTTTCTTAGCTAATAGCAATCAAAACTAATTGGAAAGAATTTATCCGTAAAGATGTCATGTTTTTTGTAAAGTAATTTTTTCATAACTTTCTTTGAGCTTTTATTTCTGTCAGAGTAAACGGCAGGTTGAGAAGAACTCAAATTAAGAGGCCCTATTTCACTAATTGAATAAATCGAAAACAAAAGCATGTAAGTTTCTTCTTGACTTAACTGGAATAGTGCAAGAAAGTAGTCATCAAGTTTTGTGATTGTTTTGGTAAAAACTGCCTGTTCAGACAATACTCTTATTTCTGTTTCTTATTTGGTTTGCAAAAAGTTCATCTAAGAAGTAAGTTACATCCCATCAAACGCTAGAGTTCTGACAGCCTGGCTTTTCTCTCTTGCTCTTAAAGAAAGCTAGAATTATTTTTTTCAGAAGCTTTGAATTCTTTTGATGTCTGCCTCCTCTTACTTTTATTTTTATATTTATAGTAAAATAAACGTTTTCCTAATATGGGCCGTTTTGAAACTCTTTTGGAAATATTGCTTTTAGACCTTTTTTGATGTCCAGTCTTGATTTCAATTCGTATTTACGAAGAGCCTTAAAAATCTAACAAAAAGTCTCTTAAGTTTACGTTCATAAATGAAGAAAACTAGAACAGATCGCTTCCCTAAAGTTAAACCTTCATACACATCTGCATAACCTTTGACGGTCGCATCTGACGCAGTCAACTACATTAATAAATAATAAAGCCAAGCAGAGTTCGATATGTAAAATCCAAGGCATATGAGCTTTAGTAGACTCTCAACGGCGAAACTAAATTGTTTGGTCGAAATTTCTGCCCGAAAGTTAGTTCTTAACGAATTTGCCTTTTTACTAGCAAACTAGCACTCGGTGGTCAAATTTAGCCACTTCTGCTGTAGCACATACTTGTTACTGAAAAAAGGAAACCTAATGATCTTAAAGTTGAAATCATGTCGTGTATCTCTTCATTAAACCCCTTGATCAAGGCTTAAATTCGGTCTGCTTGATGCCATGACTTCTTATACTCGTAGTAGTAACTAACCTTTGTTGTTTTTCTAAGATCTTTTTTTGTTGGAACAGAAGAACCTACGTTTTTGCCAAGGCATTTATATGTCTATAGAATTACAAGATTGTTCTTCTTTCATTTCTTCTGTTTCGATATTTGGTCTAAAACTCTCTATCTTGCGTAAACCACATGAATATTATCAAGAACCTCGTCTGGTTTAGTCTGGCGTTTTATCGTTTGGAAATTCAATCGAATGGACTTTTCACTACTTTAGTTTTAAAAGGGCCTGATTTCTAGTATTTGGTGTTTCTGATCCTATACGCAGTAAAATAGTAAGAGTAATGAATTGGGATCATGGTAGAGTAATGAGAATGATGAGAACAGCTAAGAAACCAGAAGCAAAATTCACTTAACGATTTTGGCCACGAGATTTATTGAATGCTGTTTAACAAGCGATGAAAGTAGCTAGTGAGAATTGCAGTTTGTCCAAAATCTACCTATTTTGTTTTGGCCACTTTGGTTTCACAAAAAGATAATTGAACAAAAACGAAAAATTTTGAATTATAGTAATGCTCTTCTCTAGAAACAAAAATCAATGTGGCCCTGTCAAGAATTTTGTTTTTTCCAAGCCTTTCTTATACATCTCTTCTCACTCTGCTGCTTCTTTCTACTGTTATATCGTTGGAGTTAGATTTTTTAGATGTTTTTGCATTGTTACTCTCACCTCTTCAACACTTCAATCCCTGAACCGGAAGAATTTAAAGATTTTTGTTAAGAATTTATCATTCTTCGCCTGTCCCATTTAACCAAACATCTGAACACTTGAAACAGGATATATAGAAGCTTTACTCAATGACTTGTCTTCAAAATAAGTTTGAAGTAAACAAAATCGTGTATATCGTTTAGTATAATTTTTTATAACCAAAGAAGATTAAAGAATTCAAATGGATCAAGCCACACGTCACATTTTTGCTAATATAAGGTACAAAATAGCTGTAAACTACAAACTCTTGAGATCGCGGCTTCATAGCATTTTAACCCTCTAGAACTAACCTAAAAAAAGTAAACAAAATTCGCACATTAATTTACAAAAAATTATTTTTATTTTGTGATAAAATGAGAAAAGATATTTTACGAGACGAAAGTTTTCTATTCAGTAATCTTGAAGTTTGAATTAGTATATTTCAGTACATGCAGTATGCCTAAGTGTTAATCAAATAAAGAACATCCATAGCTGTGATTGTATAAAGCTCATTCAGATTTGGTTCTCTTTATTTAAAACTATTATAAACTTGGAAACTTGTTTGGAAATCGCCTTATAAATCAGAATTGGTTTGATATTGGTATTAGATACACAGTGGAAATACAAGAACATGCAACGCTGCTAAAACAATTTGCTCACATTTATATTTCGGCTTCGGTTCTGAGTTTTCTTCCCCTTCCCTCGACCCCTTTTCACCCTTCCCTGTACTGACAATTAGAATGATACCGGCTAAGTCTGAGCAATATCGATTGATTGGGTGCCTTTCTCTTTCTCACACATGATTGATGTCTTATTTATTTCTCGCTCTAACGTATGCAGATTACTCATTTACAGGATTTGCCTACCACAGTTGAAAACGTATGTGCATGTATGTATGTGTGTGCTTTCGCGTTTTAAGATAATGTGTGCGAGAGCTTTTTAAGCTTTGATGATGCGAGCTTTCCCTGTGTTTCCTACGACTTTTATGTGTTTATACGCGGCGCGATTTTTTTTCTTTTTTTCCCCTCCGTTTGTTAAACTTGTTCTACATTAGTTTTACATCTTTTATATGTAACCAGGATTTTATTCCTTTTATTTCATTTTTTATTAAATCGACCAACACTAACATTTAGGATTTCCAAAAGCTTCTCAAAAATTAAAAAAAAATAAATTGTCTCAAGATTTTTTTAGTCGTAAAAAAAGGAATTAAAATAGTAGAGCTTTCCTACTTGATGAACAGAGTATTGCAGAGAATCCGATACGAACAACCTCTAGGGACGACTCGAACTCAAAGGGTTGTTGTGGGAAGGGGTGAAGGAAAATTCGGATATGCAGATCATGTGCGTAAATAAAGAATTGAATCAGATAATTTTTGGGGTTGCGCTGGACAAGCTATAGAAATAAAATCGTTTTTATTTCTTTTTTTTTTCGGTTTTTTATCTTACTGCAGTTGATATTCGTTCAGTTGTTAAAGGTCGTTTGCTTTCTGCAAACCGTAAGAACTTGTGATTTTTTTCTCAAAAATTTTTTTTTTATTAATTTAGGCAATGTTTTAAGGGTATAATAATAATTTAAATAAAAATGAAACTGTAATAATTATGATAGAGAAAGAAATAAAAAAAAAGTTGGCTCATCCACAAATTGCAGAATATGGACTCTCTCGATGTGACCACTATCTTACAGTAACAAGTTTCAAAAGTTTCAACTTTGTTCTGTTTTCTGGTGTTGCTTTTAGTTTTACGAAGTAAATACTACCTTTCTGAGATCTAAACATTTATGGTTATATTTTGGTCGAACATAACCTTATTTTTTGTTTACTCACTGAGCGTGATTTGATTAAAAAACAAGAAAATTCCAATTCTTCTATTATTTGGAATATTGAAGTGATTTTTTATATAATCTACAATCTTCCTGCCTTGAAAAGTTCAAAATTTTGATTTTTGCAAACCGCCAAGCTTGTTTTCAATTTTCTTAGATTTTGATCAGACCTAAACTTAATTTCTAACTAGCCATACCATATTTGTTACTTTTCAAAGTCAACTAACCTTTCATTAAAACTTCAAGAAAGTTCTTTAGCAAACTAGACTATTCTAACCTAAGTAGTAGAATTCTGTCGAATTTTTGTAGTTGTTTAAGTTTAAGTCTCAATAACTCGAACACGAAAGGAAAAACAAAACAAGTTGGATAATCAAAATTTCAAGTAATCAAGCTTTTTTTATATGAATATAAAGAATGGTCCACAAAATTTTTATAGTCGGTTCGCCATGGACAGAATTACGCAAGTCTGCCTTTGAGCCAACTTTTATCAGTATTAGTAGTTTAAATGAATAAGATTACATGTGAACTACGGTGATTTATTAAATGTATTGGCCCTACTACTAAATTTGGAAATTGATTTTAAAATCCAATAAACGTATTCAGACTAGAATATTCCCATTTACTATTTCCTAAAGTAGCTTTTGATCGTAAAACTTTTTTTTGAGTGAAAGGCATGTTTATCAAAAAGCAATGCTTTTTAGTTTTCAAAGCGACAGCCAACTTAACATGCCATACAAACAATCTTGATGTTTTTCATTTCATATTTTAATAATTTGACATACTCGATTATTTATTTTTCTCTTTTGTGGATCATTGGTGTGTATGTCGATTATTCGCGATAACTTCGAATTCATGTTATGGAAGTTCGACTGTTTTATTTAAAACTCAACTTGGCAGTCTAGAAAGAGTTATTTTACAAAATGAAAGCAAAAAAAATTTACTTAACTATCACTGGTAATTAAGATAGCCTTGATTCATTTATGACAGTTTTCTCTATAGGAATCTTCTGCGGAAGGTAACTAGACCCAAGACTTTTTTACCTTAATACAAACTGAGTCTCCTGCTTCTCATGATTCTTGTCAAGGCCAAAATACCAAAAGTCCATGAATATTAGCAGACTTAATAGGAACCGAATTCCCTCTCGATTTGCTTAGGTATTTTATACATTCTTGATACAAAAATTGTTTTGAACATAACTGTATACATTTTGTTCTGTTTTTTGAAGAAATTTCGATTGTAAATTGTATTTGTTATATGTTATTGACCATAAAGAAATACTTGGCTTATGAATTTCTGTTAGACTGTGCATTTTTAGTGATTTTGAATTTGAAAACAATAAACCAAATACATTTTGGTTTGGATTTTTTCAATCTTCCCCTTTATCTAAATTATATCTACAGCATTCTTTAGACATTCGGCGTGTATGTGCATGTCACGGTAATCTTTAGTTTTTTATTTTACCTCTGATATTGCAATAATATCTTTTTCTAAATGAGCTCTCTGTGTAATTGTCTGATCGGCTTTCTTTGTTTTTCACAAGAACAATCTGCAACATTTTAATATGTTTTATGGTGATACCTCTAACCTTACCTATTACCATCTACTCGCTTTATCAGAATTAATTGTTAAACATCACTTTGTGTAAGGTGCAGCCGCTGATCTTGTATTAAATCTTGAATTTTGATGGGAATTATAAGTATCATCATGTACATTTTGTGATTAAGACTTTATCACTTTAGATATTCTTTAAAAGTGCATTTCTCTACTCTTTTATGATATAATTGATAAGCCCAAAATGTAAACACTAATAAATGGCTCACTTTCTATTATATTTACCATTTAAAGGTACATACAGTGAAACCTTTCTCAATGGACACCTCCACATAGCGGACACTTCTAAATTACGGAGATTTTTTGGCACATTTTTTGTCCATTATAGAGAGATTTCACTGTATTTAAGTGTATTCTAGAAAGAATTCAGATTCGCGAAAGAAAATTGACGGAAGCAACAAAACTTAAATTATGGATAGTATATGTAGGTGACTAACCTCGTCGCCACTTCTATGGAAACTGTTTAACACATTTCTCGTGTAACCAAAGCTTTTCCTCCAAATACTTAGCAAGCAAACACGACTTACACGCTTGTTGTGATTTATAAACATTTGAAAAGTTAAAATGCGCAAATGCCCTGCCCATGTGGAATGTAAAACAAAAGAGGATAAAAAACTTAAAAGACTCTTACCTGGAAAAATTTCACATTTACTTTGTTTTATTTTATGTTTACTGCTATAATTTTTATTATAAATTCTCGAGCAAACACAGAGGAATGAACAAAAACAATTTGCAAACATGTGAAGAAACATAACCCCATCGCTCACACTTTACAACTTTCTAGATATTTTATCCGACATCAAATAAGAAACTACTAAATAATGTAGCTCAAAAAATAAAAATGTGAAATATTGCGGATACTGTTTTAATGAAATAACCTCACGCTATAGAACAGTTGTTATAATATGTAATGTGGCTCCATTATGTTGAAACCTAAAAATCGTACAAGAAATTTCTAAAATTTTATTTGCATAACCAGCTAGTTGTTGCCTTTATGTTTCTTTTAATCAATAAAAGTTTCAAATCAACATAAGGCCAGATCAACAGTTTTGATAAAGCATTTAGAATTTAGTAAGGGAGTTTTATGTTCAAGCAGGTTTTAAGACGGTAGGTACTTAATAAATATATGGTACTATAAAATACAGTGCTAAGTAAGTAAATGTCATACATAAGCAGCTGATATGTAAATTAACCTTTTTACGAGAATCTATTTCTTATGGACAAAATTGCGTTTAAAACGCTGTAATATCAAAATGGCGCTAGAAATACCCAAGTTCTTTATTTACATTTTCGATTATCTCAACCATACACAGCAGTTGTTATTACAGTTATTATAAAAACAAAGAAAGGATTAGACATTTCAGAGAATTTTATTGATAAAAATCAAGTATGTAGAACACCTTCGCGTTAGGAAATGATTGTTCGTCTGGTTATTTATTTATTGTTGATTCTTGGCGCCTTAACTCTCACTGGTTTTATTGCTTTAGTAGTTTGCGTACATTTAGGAGCTTATCAGTCATAATTATTCGTTATCTACAGATATTCGTTAATATCTGAAGATATTTTCCCTTATGCAAATAGAGAGATGTTTGATTTTCACGGAATAATTATTATTTAAAGCCTATTATAAAATATCTTTTAACGTATCTTTTACTCTACGTGATTTCTCGATTACACTGTCATGTATTAAAAAACATTATATTTATGGCATCAAGATTAATAGCAAAGGAAAAAGTATTTGATACGTATGTGTTGTCATCAGGTAATTTTTTTTTCATTGTTTGCGCTTTGGCGACAAAAGCATTATTGTTTCATTATTTTGAAATAAGCTACTAATTATCTGCTGGTTGTTTAAATATTATAGATTCATTTGCGTTCTAGAATGTTGTTGATAAGGTGTTCTTTTGTATTGTAATGGAGGAAGACAAGAAAAAAGTAAGTTTATTATTTTGAAACTTTAAACTTTTAAATAACTTTAAACAAAATATTAATAAAAACAAATATTTTTTTGTTGAGAAAAATAACCGAAGTTCATTTATAAAGTTAACAAGAAAGAATTAAGTTTTTTTTGTTCATGTGAAATAACTAACTATTAAGAGTGGAATTGTACAGAGAAAAACTGACAATTTTATTGTGGGAAATACATCTCGTGGTGTTCCTCAAGGTTTAATCAGTGCACCAATAATATTTTTGTCTTCATAAATTTAGCTAACTCTAATCACTGCAACTGATCTTACATTCACTTTTTTACTTTTAATTAATTAGCATTCTGTTGGTATCTAAATATCGTACATATTATATTTAATGTAATATGGAGGAAACTTGGTTTTTTTCATATTTCCATTTTTATATTAAGGAAACTAATTTATTTGACAAACAACTAGCAAATTAAATCAGAGATGTATCATAGTTACCAATCCCATGACAGATTTAGATGAAATCCTTTGATGGCCTTTGTTTTATTCTGTGACAAATGAAAGGAAACAGAATTTGTTTTCTCATGATGACGAATCAAGTATACATAAATACGTGTATCAACTGTCTTACAAACCAGCTTTAATTCTTAATTTAATTTTTAAGTTATGACGTTAATTGACAATTTAATTAAATTTTTAGGAAATGCCTTAATTTCAAAAATTAAAAAAAAAGATAAAATCACAAAAAAAGTTTATAGCACTCAGTTATAAATGAAATGAGGGAGAAATAACGTTGGTTTTTGTTTGATGAATGTGGTTATGAAGGGATGTTACATTAGGATTTAAATAATGTAAAGTGGAACAGGTAGTAAAGATTGTTAATTTGAGGGTGAAGTTTAAAATGAGGCCCAATTTGCGTATTGGCTCGCATGTCAAATTAATACTCGTGCTCGCAGAACTGAACTGCAAAATTCCGTTAATAAATCCAAATCCCCCCTTTCTCATTAAAAACAAAAAACAAAATCGAACAGCTTGGAAAATAAGGGTAGAAAAGGGAAACGGAAGAGGAAACCCTTCACAGATGATAAATATAAACCAATATTTCAGATAGATACCTCCGCAAGGGTGCGTTTTTGCATATCCGAACTTCAGCCGATTCCGAATCAATCACACCCACATCCGAAGATCGTTATCTCGCTCTGGCTCGTTGCCATTTACATATTCGGTCGTTCCTTGCCAAACTTTAGAACAGGAAAGCCGATAGCAAACGAGAATTTATTGGCGTCCAAAACAAAAAATCGTATATTTTCAGTAGGCCAATTGTTTTTCCTACGTGTTTTTTGCTCGCGATGATTTTAACTAATTGGACGTCATTTGTTTGGATAACTGGATCCTGAAACCAACCCGTGGATGTTTTTTAAGGCTGAAATGTATAGACGTTATGTTTCCTAAAGATTTATGTGATTAATATTAATTATTTGTTTTTACCCTTCTATACTCGCAAAAACCATTTTTTAAAAATTTTTATAACAATCCCGATGCGACACCAAATTACTGACAATCTCAAATTGCAATTTAACTTTCTCTTATCTAAAACGGTTAGTACTAACAATTTTTGTGAAATGTTTTAAATAAGAATTACATCATAATAACATAACCTTGTTTTTGTAACTATAAATTATAATTACTCAGATATTGTGACGTTTCGTAATTACTTTAATTTCGGATCTTTATCTGAATTGTTGTTCTTGAAAATGGTTCACTTTTGGAAATCTCTAGTTCTAAGTAATCTTACAAACTTTAATATCTTATCACAACGCATGACAATTTTACAAAAAAAAAGAAACAAATAACAAAAATAATAATTAAGTAAATTTAGAATTGTACAGGAAATCTGTAAATCTTTTCGAAGCACACAGTAAATTTAAACTGTAGTAATCATTTTAAAACGTTTTAAAATCAACCACATTACATCGAAACGAAACAAATTACATCTAACTTCATTAATAGACGGCAAGTTTGACAGCGCGATATCTCGCATTCAGTATCCCAATAAAAAAAGAAATAATCCCGTAATAATCTAAAAGACATGAAAATGACCAGTTTTACGTTTCCAATTTTACTAAAATGCTTGTTTCATTGGAAAGTAAGGTTATCTTTGGCTTTGCGTAGAATTTCTAAAACTACCTTCCATTGTTTTTGATGCACACTGATTAATTACTTGACTTTACACATCTCTCTATATCTTTTGTCATTAAGGTCCATATTGGCTTAAAAGCATTGATCGATCGATTCTACAGACACCTTATACATAAAGGGGTTGAACGGATTAATGTCTTCATACGCGAAAGCTATTGATTGATTTGTTAATTACGTGCAAAATTCCTTCTCTTTTTTCCCTGCGTTCCGTTTTAACGTATCGAAAAAAGACAGAAGACACATCTCTTGAAATAATTTTCGAAAATTCCCCCCTCGTTTATATTTTGGATTACGTCTTAGTATTTGAATTGAGTTTATTTTGATGAAAATTTCTTGCGACATCACTATAGAGCCTTCGATTTATCGATGTTGATAGTGCAAAATGTTATTGCCGTCTTCTTCTAATACTATCCGATTTAACGCGATGGAAAATAAGGATGGATTAACTAATTTGCAAAATTGGTTTCATCAGGTTAAATTGATGTCTTAAGGTTTATTGATTTCCTGTATTTAATTTAGTCTCTTGTTTTAACTGTATGAATTTCTTTCTTTTATTTTTGTAATGAAATTTACATATACAGGATGGTACGATTGCAAGATAACAAGCAACGTAAATAAAGTGTATCCATACCTGTGTCTATCGAAGAGTAACAGCTCAAAACTTAAACAATTATCATTACTCATTAGATAAAAATAATTTTTTTTCTTCGTTTAATTATGGCTGATCCTCTTTCTTTCAAGAACTTTCAAGACTAACAATAAGTTAAGTCAATATCTTTACCTAATCCTCGGAACTGCTGTACTCTGTGAATATCTTGGTCTGTATATGATGATGATATCGTGCAATCATTAAACTTTCAGTTCCCATGTAGGCTGTAAAATTACATTATCCACAAACCGATTCCTAATGCAAACCGTCAATTTGATAGATAATAATTTTACTAAAAACGTATTAAGCTAAGACGTGACTTTTTTCCATAGTCCACTGGAAACTGAATTTACATGATCGCACTTATTATTTTGACTTGGCAAAAGGTACATTGTGGGTTTGGCCCAGGAGTCTCTAGACTTCTAGTCCCTTGGGCCATTTCGACTCTATTCATTGGTTCAGTTAGGAAAACGCCGTAAACAAACCAAAAGAGTTAACAATTACTTTTGAAGTTGTTTTCACAAATTTAGCAATAAACCAATGAACTTGTATTTAGGTATTTGATTAGAATTTGTAATTTCCCACTCTCGGAATAACCAGTAATTTCTGTTCTACGGATAGAAATAATTGAATAACATACCGCAGTTCTATTAAAGTAATCTGTGGCGGTCCCGGAATTTTGTCAAGGGGGGGACATTAAATGAAAAAGGAAGACAAAGTACGGCATCCACCTATAAAATCGCAGTGTAATTAGAATTACTGCAGAGTTTATGTCTCCATAGAGGAGAGCCAGATTCCTCTGGTCACCGCTTTGTGTCCACCATTGATAGCAATAATGCACCGCTGTTAAAGAAAGGTTGCACTGGCTTAGGTTAATATAGAGTTTTGCTCTTATAGAGCAAAGTAAATGAACCCTATTATTGATCACACCACATACAGCTCGTAGGTAAAATTTAGGAAAGTCGAGGGAAATCGAAAGAAGTCACTGAGTGAGTAGCTAGTGTACAGAAAAGACAATGGCATGCAAAGGAAGTGTTTGGAAAGTTAGGGCTGTAAATATAGGCCTGAACACCAACTTGCTCAAAAGCTTAGTTACAACAGAACTGTATCTCCAAAAAGTGAAGATCTTAACAGACAGATGGAAAAGGCGCAAGAACGAAACCTTAAAATAAAAATGTAAACGATTGCTTATGATTTATTGACTTGTTAAGTCTGCACGTAAAATTGTAAAAGAATGCTGAGCGGCTGGTGATCTTTCTTAAATAAAGTTTTGGAGATTGCGATCACCAAGTTGAGAAATATTGTTTTAAACTATATATTGTAAAATTATTTCAAAAGTATCTCCAAACGTCGAGTTTTGTATTAATCAAACGAGTTTCTTTGAGTATTTAAAGACTTGAATGTTCTTAACCTAAACATCTTCCATGTAATGTGTTGACACGTAATGATTTCCTGTGCTGACGTCTTTAGGAACATGCAGAACCACAACGGACCAAAGTTCATAACTACTGCTATCCAATAGTCCTGACTCCAATTGACATAATTAGCAGCATTAAGGATAATTGATAATTCCCAAGCTGTGAAAGAGCAGAATGAGATCAAACATCCGGCTTTGCTCTTTAGCATCTATACAGTAACTACAAGATCACCTGCTATATCTACTAGGTTAAGTGTGCAGCAAGAATTGCCAAGTAGAGTTAGATAAGGTCACTTTGCCCAATTACAGTCAGTTCTCAGTTCTGACAAAAACATACATGTATCTAAAGTAAGAGTGCCACAATTAGAAACCACGAAATTGGACAATTTCTGAACTCTTGTTGCAAGATTCCAAAGTTGTCAACTTGCCTTTACGAAAAAGCCAGAAATGTTTTTTTATAAATTTTTACTTGTTGGTGGGTTGGTTAGGCATTTATGAAATTAGGAAATTTCTATTGGAACTCTTTTATCTTTCTTATTCGTTCGATTTTTCACGTTTTATGTAGTATCTGAAGTATTAATTTTTGCAAGCAGGATTTGTTAGATTTTTTTCTCGAATTTGTTGTACCTGCCATATTTTTGACAAATCAGAATTTTGTCATCTAGCATTTGTGAAATCTTGTTTTTCTTCTTTTTCAAAGTTAACTGATCAAAATAACAATATTTACGTATTTCGTTAATGTAGTTCAAAAAGTTTTAATTTATATGATTTTTATGAGGTCGAGGTAATTTGCTTCCTCTAGTTGTGCCCTGGAATCAAGTTTGGACACCTTTCTGATCACCTGCTGGGCAGTATTAAGCGTTTTATATACTTATAGATTTTGCTCCTCAAACTTATCTATGTGCACCAATTAATTTCGACTGAAACTCTGATAATTTGTTACTAAGGCATACCATAGATTAGAGACAAAAGACATAATAATAATAATAATCGATGAGATCTCTTTTTGATTTGTACTAAACCATTTTCAAACAAAATATCTAAAGGAATAAGCTAACGAATAACAATTAAATTTCAGTACTTATACTGTTCATTGTTTATACCACTTGTAACGAAGATTTCAACGCAAAATTAGAACAGAAACCCTGAAAAAAATCTATTTGTGAACAATTAAATTTTATTTTTCTAGAATACACTGACAGTAGCAAAGCTACTGTTTTTAGTGTTATCTTCAAAATATAGAAAACCCAATTATTATTAATGATATTTGATACTGCTGACTTTTAATGTTTGTGTTATTGTCACATTTAAGATTTTTCTCTACTATAGAAGTAATTTGTACTTCATAATCTTTTCTCTTCTTTTATAGATCAGTCAGCTTCTGGAGGAAGTCCAACGTCTCCAACTCAGCATCACAAAGCTTCAGGAATCATCGATGTCGCAAATCTCTAGGTTGGAGGAGGAATTAGAACAAAAAAGACAGCACATAGCGAGATTAGAAGCCAGACTTGATTTACAGAGGGATTATGAAGACCTCAAAAGAGAAATCAGGTAGATAAAAGTATTAAACGGAAAACAAAAATAGTCGTTTCAGTTCGAATTTTCAAGTGTCGCATAAAAATTTATATCACTTTTTATTTGTTGGGATCTAAAGTGGATCACAAATATTTGTATTTCTATTATCAGATCGTTCCCTTATTGGTTGTACCATAAAATTCCATACTTTTTCCGTTATCAAAGTAGGCGTTTGTACTTTTATACACCGTTGTTTATATAATCGTAAATTTTTGCGAGTTTTTTTGCTCAGTTCTCGTTTTTTATTTTTATTTGTTAGATCCCATGTATTAGAAGACTTGCTACTATAGAGTTACTTTTATAATTAAATTGAGAAATATTCTGGTGACTTTTAGATCAAATAGTTTTATTTGTTTCAGTATATTGAGATCGGTTAATTTTTCATCCAACAATCCTGATAGTAAATCAGTTGAATTATTATTGGAAAGATCGAGAAGCGAAACTTCCGAACAGACTGCCGCAATTCAAGACAACGAAGGTAATATTTTAATATGCAATACTGGGAGAGGTTTTATTTTTTGTTTTAAGTTTACAAAAGGGCATGTCATCATTTTAATTTCTATACAGAATGTTGCAACAAATTAGTCATTTCTTTAAAAATAAAAATAAGTTTGGAAAATTGCAACATTCTGTTAATAAATTAAATCGCCACATCATTCATTTTTAACAAAGAATTTACATACAGAGCCTTTAAGTAATTAAGAATATTTTTACAAATCTTATGATCGTTTTGATGATTTTAATAAATTAGAATCTGAATAAGGTTAAATCTACTGATGTGCAATGTAAATATAGAGGTACTGTACGTATTTTTCTTTTATTCTTCCGCATGATTAGTTTTATTAACTATTTTTAGAATATTACAAAGATACATTTTTTTCTGTAATTCCGAAATTCCTTTGCTGAGAGATGATCCTGTCTTTAGAATCCCTAAGGACAAACTGGCTTTTCTACACCCGAATCGTGTCGGTTATAAATTATAACACGTTTGCTGTGTTCGTCATAAATTCGAGTTTCAAGTGAAATATTAACTTCGAATCCAGAATTAATTAGTTGTAACCTTTTGCAGCCTTCTGAAATATTATAATAATACATCGTCCGTATCGAGCACTAATATCTAATTCAGGACACGTCATTTCATTACATATATTTGCAAGGTTATCCCATACGAGTTTTACTTAAAAAAAGAAGAAATACCATAAAAGCAATAAAATTACATATTCTAAAAATAATTTAATTTCTTGTTAGGTTGCGTAAAACAACAGCCATTTGCTCCATGACACGAAAAACTGTAGCCATTGTTCTTGTTATTATTGTCGAAGATATTGTTACATCACGTGAGAAACTTGTTCTTAAAACGATTGTCGAAATCGCAAATGAACTGGTTTTGCATAAAAATTTATTTAACCTAGAAAACAACATGAGTTATTAATTTTTAAGTAACAACAGGCATATTCTTTTTATTTTGCAAGCCATTTGTGACATTATAATCTTGACTTTCCATGTTTGGACACATTTTTACTGTCTTTATTACAAATTTAAATTAAGACAGGCACGCGTAACTACTCGGCAAGAAATCCAATTTTTTCGTGCATTTTCTTTGCTTCCTACGGAGCTTTTCTATTTATAATTTCCAAATTTAAAAAACCCATTAACAATTCTCTTAAAATTCTTTAATTCTTTCGTTCTGCACATTAATAAATTGTTCACATAAAAAGAATTAACTTTTTAAGTTTGCTCGGATAATGAATAATCGAGATAGAAATCTTTTGAATGTTAATCAAGTACATGGTTCGCTAGTAAATTCCCAAAATTCGAAATTACCATAGACTAGTTACTTACAATATATAATTGCTCGCATAAAATAAGTTTATTTTTAATTAGTATTCTTTGTAATAAATTATTTTCGGTCGACCGTGAACGAAGGAAGTCGTCCATCAGATCCATTGATGAACTGAGCAGATATGAACATAAATGTATTTAACTGAAAATAAGTATATAGTAGATGTCTTGGTAGAATGAAACTCGGATTTTCTATAATTATACTTTTGGTTTATGGAAACCTACGAAAATTGATATCTCTTACAGAAAATCTTGAAGAAAATAAGAATTTGTTCAAAATAAAGTTAACCTTGGATTTGTAAACAAAAGCGTATAGCAATATGCCATTTTTAAGGTCACTATAATTAAATTTTCATAAATATTCATTTATTGTTTTTTTGCAATTTGCAATTTATTAACAGACCTTATTACTATCTTTAAAATCTTTATCGCTAAAATCATCGAATTGCAGATGGATGTTTAGAAAAGTTGATTTTTTGACAATGAAATCAAAATCAACTCTTGCATACTAAATAAATGTAAAATAGTAGAAAACGAACAAAAAACTTAGCAAATAATCGTAACAATAAAGCCCATCTTAAAAAGTAAAGACGATTTGAAAGAATTGTTGATGATAGCGTTTGTCGTCTTTAATACGGTTTTCCAACAAAAGCTTCAAGTGTGTTCATGATTATTACACTATAAAATCAAAAATAAACGGCTTATGTTTCTTTATTTCAGCCATTTAAGTAGACTTACAAACAAAAGACAACATTATTGACAATGCACAGTCAACTTTACATATTCATTTAAATGTAAACATGAATTGCAAGGTCCTTTAATCTGTCACATCCTTTTTAAATCTCATACTGTATACTACCCAGATATATAACTTGTTTATGTTACACGATTGAATTGGCTTTTTTATCACAAATCTAGAATTATCCGAAATTACACTCCTTTTACCGTACACTAAAGTGATTGTTGTTGTGTTAATCCAGTATTTTGAATGTATGTTTATTTTTATTGTTAACTAACACCAAAGCAAAATTCGATTTGAGTTGTTTGTGTTCTTTAAAAATCTTTATATCTATCTATCACCCTATAATTAAAATTTCCCACTTACCTTTCCAGGAGGTGCAATTCCGTCATCAACACAACCTTCAGAGTCACCCCCAGGTCTTCCCAAATCGCCCCCGGCCAACACATCCCTTCCGCCCCTTTTCCAAAACGTCGAAACGTTCGGCACGATACTCGGCGAAGAAATCGTCGCTTCTTGGCGACGAAGCATCGAACAAATTACCTTAAACAACCGAATAATACCCTCCTCACCCTCTGCAGATGTGCCCACGAAGGCCACAACCCCTGTAGTGGCGGACTCTACGGAAAAGAGTACGGCATCGACGCCACAGCCGGTTGAACCTATATGTGGACCTCAAGCGTCTCCCGTCGAACCCATCCTTAACGGCAACCCCAAGAGCCCCGAGGATAACAACAACCAACACCTCAGTAATAACAACGTTCCCTTGGCGGCGACGATGTCTGCCGTTAATAATTTCCTCAGGAATGAAGACTCGCTGAAGAGCCCGTATCGATTCGACGATCACAGATCGCCATTTCGATTTTCCGAAGAACTCGGATTACCTCCCGGTTCTATGGTCGGTAGGCTAGGCGAAAGTCTCATTCCAAAAGGCGACCCAATGGAAGCCAGACTTCAAGAAATGTTAAGGTACAACATGGACAAGTACGCAGCGCAAAATTTGGATACGCTTAATATTTCCCGAAGGGTTCGGGAGTTATTATCTATCCATAATATTGGCCAAAGACTGTTTGCTAAGTACATTTTGGGTCTATCTCAGGGAACCGTTTCTGAATTGTTGTCGAAACCGAAACCATGGGATAAACTCACAGAAAAGGGCAGGGATAGTTACAGGAAGATGCACGCGTGGGCCTTGGATGAACACGCCGTCATGCTTCTTAAATCACTTATACCAAAGAAAGGTGAGTTCTTGTTTTTATTTACTGTTAAACGTTGTAGAATTTAGCATGAAGTTTAGATGATCTTAACGTAGGTAATACGCATGTGCTGATCTATTTTTGAATTTGCTATGTTTACTAAAAACTAATTCCTTGAGCTCTATTATAATTGTGAATTCTACACTTTCTTAATTGTTATGGGATTTTCTACTTTTCCTTATACTTAATCGATCCTTGATACAAAGAGAGAAATCATTATTTCTTTTTATTAAACTTTGATCCCGTTTTGTCAACATTATTTAGCAAACAAAATATTTCGTATGCAATACCATATAATGTGCGTTAAACTTTTATACAGGGTGTCTATATTATTAATTTCATGTTGTATTTTTCGAAGTATTTTTGTACTTTCTCCGAGGCACCAGAGATTTCGGTAATAGGCTGAACTTTGTTTTAAATTAAAGTAATTAAAATCTTCAGTTTTCGAAATTGCTTTTTAATGTTTGCAATCGGTCCAAAAGTTAATGTTCAGCAACGTTATTGTTTAATTGTTTCTCATGACGGTAATAGTTAATGAATGCGAAATTTCGATTAAATTACCATTTTAAAAAGGACCTTGGCAACGCAGCGCTTGTAAAAATTCTGAACACATCTAAAACTATCGCCGTCTTTAACCGAGTAAATAAAGAATAATAATATAACTGAACGTTGCGGGCAATTAGGTAATTCATGAAGCTAAATGTGTTGAGAAAATCAAACAATGTTGAAAACAATCGCTTGTTAATTACAAAATCCATATCCGAATGTTGTAAAATTATCTTAATTACAAGGTAACGAGAACAGAAAACCAGATAGGAACACAAAATTTAATAAAAATAAATAATTCATTTTATATCTAATTAGGTGTAATCTGGTGACTGACTGCAAAAGAAGAAGTTTTCGTGTGTAATATACCAATTCTTCTGAATTCATGAATCATTTCCGCCTATTCAATAATAAATAAATTAGTTTTCGGAATGTAAGTCATCAATGATAAGCAATAGAAGAGAATTAAACCAAATTATACTGATTAATATAAACTGCTTAATAAGCAATTTTCGTATTTAGGATTGTATTTTCTTGGATTAATAATTATATATGTCCGGCAAACACGAAAAAAAAATAAAACTACATATAATATTCACTACACCGTAAAAAATAGTTCGCTAAAAATTTTTTTGATTTTTAACATAATTTTCGTATAAATTTTACCTTTCTCCAATTTTAAAACGATTAAATATTATTTTTAATTATTGTTTTTTCTTCGTTTATAAATAATTAGAAAATAGAAATCATTCATTGTTGTAATTAATTAATTTTTATGTGTTAGTATTAATATAAACAAATTAAATGCAATTCTTTTTTTTAATTATCCAAAAAACATCGAAATTTTAATAAGGTGAACATTAATTAATTTATTGTTGTGCATATTTAAAATATTGTAATTTCCACTTTATCAAAACAAACTCGCGCATTGTTTTGAATATTATGTTTATGTATATTAGATGAGTGACCGGACGAACTATACCTAGGTCTAATTTATATTGTTTTACGTCGCAGGAGATTTGCAGTTGTATGAAATCGATTATTATTATTATTGGAATTATTTTTAAAAATATAATACAATTCAATACAAAGTCTAATGTGATATCACAGACGTGCATGAACAGACTATAAATAAGTATAGTTCATTTGATAATATTTCTCATTTTCGGTTGCTGATGGCAAGTGCCATTAATTAAAGAACAAGGCTCTTAAGTGAAGTTATTCTAACAGTTTGATGTTCATAGAAAAACATGTATTACTTGAATTTTAGGAATAAATAAATAATGTATGGCTTCAGTTGTTATTGCAGGTATTTCACTTAGTTTATCCTTCGAAATGAAGATTTTTTTATTCTTATTATGTTAATTACTATTTATATTTGATAATTAATCGCTGCAGCAATTTAAAAACTTAACTTTACCATGTCAAACATTAGCCATTAGAATACTCCGCAAACATGAAAAGCATCTATTCCGTTTCTGTTTTCTTAGAAGTTATTCCTGGTCATTTTAATGTTTATGAAGTTATTCCCAAGTAAACTGAAAAATTCGGAATTATTTACTCCTTTCAATTACATACTTATGTAGTAATATGGTTAATTTCCCAAAAGAATCTGATACTTTTGTTTTTCTCCATTATTAATCTTCTTGTTAAATTATCAAAATCAACCTTTAAATAATGCAATTTGGTGTAAAATCCCAAGAAATCCATATCAATGGAGATATGGAAAAAGGAAACACATAATTTAGAATCATTTTTACATGATCAAAACATATGACTTCCGTGTGTATCTTAATTGGAGGTAAACTTGAAAAAATCTACTTACGCAATAACATGCATAAATGATTTGCCTGGTAATTTTATTTTGATTGCTTTTTTCACATGAGCCATATAATTATTTGCCATCAAAAACCGTTTTATTTTTTATTTGCAAAAACCTCATTGTCTGTTGTATTACAATAAAAGTTTTTTTACATGCGATGTAAAATTGCAACATTAAAATAATATTGTAACCCAAATATTTGTAATTTCAAAACAATTATATTGTTCCAGTACTCCCACGAATTTCAAAACGGACTTCTTTCTTAAACACATTAATTTATGCTAACAACACATAAATCTACTTAATCTATTTCTATTTTTCGCTTTGCTCTGAATCCTAACTATTTTATTTAAACTTTAAATATACAAGCATAAAAGTAACGCTTTTAATAGTAACAATGGTCAATTAACTGGTTTTTATAATTTATTTTCATCTCACTGATCAAAGTCATGTCTTACAAAAAAAATTACTATTTTACTGTTGTAACTTTAATATTTTCCTATTTATTTATATTACTTATATGCTCTACTTTTACCGCACACACACAATACATTTAACAATGATACAGTGTTCCTATAGTAAAACTAGCGTGTAGTTTTTAAAATTTGGCAAACCACGTGCACTTGAATCATCAGACAAGATATAGAGATATTTTAGAAACAAGTCGCAAAATCCACGCACCATTAATATCCTGTCTCTGAGACTTTTACTCCTGAAAAATCACACCGTAGTGTCCCTTTCACGATTTATGTTATTTGTGATTAAATTAAATTGTTACATTTGTCATCAAGTTACTAAATTTTCTTATACAGGACAAGTGACATGAAGTGGTTTTCGTTTGCCTCAAAAAGAAAAAGTTCTCAACATCTCTTTCCATCACTTCTTTAAATTTGATCGTTAAACGGTTTAATTCAAAACAAACATTAATTTCATGAATCGTAGTTGAGGATTGAAAAAGCTAAAACGAAAAAATTTATTTTTGATCTTGTTTGAATTCTTTAAGTTTCTTTTTCTGTTATTAGTCATTAAATATGCCTGCTAAATAATAAACTATAAGAAACGCTAGTATTATAAGGGACGTCCAAGAAATAACTGAAAAAGTCAGTTTAACAATCGATTAAACTAAAATGAACAAATCTCGTCTTTGAGTTCATGTTCTTTTTTGAGCTCATTTGAATCCTAGAGGTCATAGAGGTGGGTATAGATGATTCTTCCATTATAATACAATGCTTTCTCTGAAGTGTCTTGGGCATTGATGTTTACGAAAACCTTGACAGGTTCGTAATTGTTTTCTTTTGTTTGTCGACTTTTCCTGTATTAGAAACTTCTTCCGATAATTGAGTGGAAACAATCTGAAGTAAAGCATAACGAGGTTTGGAGTTTTCTTGGAATTTTCATATCGCGTGCAAGTTGAAGAAACTTCTTTGTTTGCCTTTTCGAGATGGCTCTTTTCTGTCTTCTTCTTCTTTCAGAATTATCTTTCCTCATCTTCACAACAACAATGAATGATTCCAAAGTCAATGGTCGAAAAGGCATAATTTGGTGTCAGAAAATTTATTTTGACAAAAATACCATGATTTTCGTTTGTTTATTTACATTGTACCAAAGAATAAAATCTGAGAAATGGAAATTCAGCACAGTGAGGTTTTTTGGTCTTAGAATCTGAAATTAAACACAAAAGAGAAAAGAATGTTCTACCTTAAGTTACAATCAGATGATATTTACAGGTTCTAGTATGTTTCATGCCATCTACCAATTTTCTTTGGTTGTTGAGAAGTGAAATTCTATGGGAAGAGAAAAGAAATTTTTATGATTTATCTTCTTTGGTGTCTAGTTTTCATGAACCAGCGACTAATAAGCAATACGCATGTGCTCTTAAGTAAAATAAATGGTAGCAGTTACACAGCTGTTCAACTATATAAACTTGAATTAGGAAATCTGGATCCATGAAAAAGAAGGAACTACAGAGTCCGCAGCGCCATGCACATTGTTACGAACTTCGTTATGCAGCATTTGTAACAATCTCCGATGATCTCTTGTGCATTTGATTGAAGTTCTACTCCATAGAAAAGTATCACTCCATCACTAAAAGTACAAAGTTCCAAGAACATTTCCATTGCAAAAATCAGAATGTTTTGCATTAGAATAGTCAGATATGCGGTTAAATTGATTTCTGGTTCATTTGGTTTTCACATCAAACGTAGCCATCATGGTGACATATAACTGACACTACTTTCACTGATAGGTCCTGTGATTCTGATTCTTCAGAGAAACAACACCAAAGTGTCCTAACTGGTATGCTTTGTTATTGCAAATCTACCTTAAGTAACTTGAAGCTGATTTCTGTGGTATCAAGTTTCAATCAGTCCAGTAGCTTTCTGAATGATCTCTGCTAATCACTGACTAGACGCCATATTTAGCCAAATTGCAGATAAGACTATCCGCTACCGGATTAGTGAATTTCTAAGGTTTACATGAACTCTCCTCGATTATCTTTTAAGTAGTGTCTCCAATATCTTCCATACGAACGACATCAGACCAATTATACTACAAGCTTTTTTCAGTATTGGTAGGATATTGAATATTGTTCAAACTGTAACAATACGCATCTTCAGTGAACGCGATATAACAACTGAAATCAAGCTCAAAAGTAAACTGAAGAGATTCGAAGTATCTTCTCAAGGAAATTAATAAAAAACAGTCTCCGCTTTGCTTCCGTATACAAAGTACTCTCTGACAAATTGCCAGAAGGAAGAACAGGGAAACAATTGCAAGCATTCTTCGAAACATAATAATAACCCATGAAAATTCTAAAATCTCCACTAAAAATTTTGGAAGAAAATGAACAAATGATAATCAACAAGCTGGAGCGATTATACTTTTGCAAATGGAATATAGCACTAATTTCTTAAATAATATCTCAAAACAGAGGTTTAAATTCGCTTACCTACCAGCACTCTATTCAATCAAAAAATTTTCGCACAATATAACAAACAATTCCAGCCCGAAGGGCCTTATCTTGACTGAAGATAATGAAAATGAAAGTATGTTCATTTGTTATTATATTTCTTAATGTCATACATTTTGAATAAAAATAATTGATGAGAAAATTCATTTCCAAGACTAATTATTCATGAAATTTAATTTTCTAGATTTAAATACAAATTACAATCGAACATAAAGAACAATACAAGGGAGTTGCATAATAATTGTGACAACTAATTACAAAAGATTTATAAACCCTTTTTGTCTCTAGAACTCTGGCGTTTTCTGTATACACGTCCTTTTTTATACCGATAGAGGTAAATTATTTGCATCGACTTCCGGGTGCAATCTTTTGTTTCGCGGTGTCCTGGCCGTTTTATCCCGCCACCGCCGCCGCCGCCGCTTTGTAAAAATATTAAATTCTCCAAACACGAAATAAAGCCTATTCTTGTTTTTTGTTAAATAAGAGCTACTTTTTTATTTTCGTTTCCTCCATATTAAAAAGATGGCAGTTTTTAGTTAAACAAATTTTGTTCCGTTTTTGTGTGTTAGTTTTTTATCAATTATTGTCAATCGACTATAGGACTACTGGAGTGAAAAATGCCTCCTCGAATGGAAAAACAATTCGTCTGGAAAATTTTTGCATGCATGTCTGTCATTGCCACAAATATTTGGCTCAAAAATCTACTCGTATGTTATGTTTTGATTGAAATGTTGATTTAAATGTCTTTTACTTTAAAAAGAGAAAAAAGTTCTAAATATATTTGATCAATATAAAACTACTAATTTAGATAATTTTTCTCTATTTAGTATTGGTAATTGAAAACAGATTCTACATTTAATTATAATAACAATAAAAAGCTTTTTTAAAAGGAAACTATATAATCACCAGTTAGGCTTAAATATCCGTTATCGGTTAGCTTATATCTAAATTAGATTTTTCAAGGTTAGATGTAATCAGTTAACAAATTGTTTCTGAATGATACACTTTAATAAAATTATTTGTTTTAAATTTATTCCTATGTTTTATTTGATTTAAAATTCAATTTCGCACTTGTAGATTCAAGTTGTTGGGATTTGTAAGGTTTCTCTCCAGTGTGCAGGAACAGCATAAAATAAATTTGTTGCCTCCTGGTTCTCTATGGCGTCCAA
The DNA here is from genome assembly GCA_011009095.1 of Ignelater luminosus. Lineage (NCBI taxonomy): Eukaryota > Metazoa > Arthropoda > Insecta > Coleoptera > Elateridae > Ignelater > Ignelater luminosus. The sequence continues at coordinate 126,613 of VTPC01000579.1, forward strand.
ATATGCACGAAATCTTAGAATAGTTAATCTGTTGTTAAGTTTTTTTGGAAAAACAAATATTTAAGAGAAAATTTCATACTTGTTTTACATACACTCAAGAAAAACTTTCGAGATTCTTGCTTCTGTAATTTCAGAGTTTCACGCTATCGACAGCTATTAACCACTTTTTTGGTCAAAAAGAATTGCAATTGTTAAGAACATCTTAGTTTGAGAAAGGCTAGAAAATGACAAGCTTTCAAATAACCACACATACATAATAAATATTAAAACGTTCGAAAACTTTGGGCACCTTTCGATCTCTTCCTATAGAAAACTAGGTTTTTCTCATTTTTCAAAAGCCTAAAGCCTTGAGTTGCAAATTCTCTTACTGAGATATTTATACTTAGGGAGAAATCGATAGAAATTAATATAGGAAAGAATTTTTAGTGCATTTCCAAAGACATTATCGTCAAAGAATCAAAGTAACCGATTCTTACAAAGTTTTAAAGCAATGTAAAGGCATTTTATTTAACAAACAACCGCTTTGTTAAACGCGCATTTTTTAGCATTTTAGAAACGTTCACATTCAAAAATACTTTCAAATGTTAAAATCAAATAAAAATATGTAGTACATAACAACAAAAAGCAATAAAAATATAAACCCCCGCTATCGAATGTTCACACAATATTATTCAGATTCTTAAAATGAATTTTTTCAAGTTATTTTTCTTCACGTATAAAGCTCGAAAAGAAAAAAATCTCAGAAATGGGAAAAAACACGTATATAAATAAATCTGGACTAATAGAAGAAATAACGTAAAGCAAAAATTTTTAGTAATGAACAAGATCGCGTGTTAAGTATTGCATGTGTAAAAACAGCGTAAACTTTTTTATAATTCTAACTGTGATAGGAATCGAACTTTCCACGAAAAGCTACACGGTTTATTGCGCTTATATAAACTAAGGCATTTTTTGCGCGAATACAACCCTTATGGGACGACCCTATTAATATTGCCTATCATTATCTGAACTTCGATCGGTTCTGATCGATAATTAGTCGGAACTCGTTGGCATATTTGGTAACAAAAAAAAAGAAAGAAATTGACGAGTTCATTCTATTCTTATTGATTACGATTAGGAACGAAAAGGGAGTTTTAAAGAAAATATTTATGCACCTGGCGATTTTTATAGGTTTATGATCCTTAATTCACTTTTATTACTGGCATTCATTTAGATTTCGAAAAAACCTCCAGCCTTCGTTTTAGAAGAACTGGTTATGCTCGGTTTTATTATAAATTTTGTTATTAATTAATAGAGTTGAGATGAGACCACCCGGATTTAACGATTTAATGATGGAAATCCTAAAAATTTTGGAAATAATAATTGTTATCATCATGAAACATCTAAATAATAATTATAACAATAATGAGATAATATTTATTAATTCAAAGCCCTTTCTTGCATGTCTTAAATAATTTTTGTTTTCTAAACACACGAAGGTGAGTCTTTGTGTGTTAACAAATGAAATAAAATGGAAACAAAAACAAACCAATTGTTAAGAAGTGCAAAAGCGCGTGCATAACTGTTTTTTAAACATAGCTTTTAAGCAATAATTTCGGACGTAATTATAAAATATTTTCCCACCACACTGCGCAGTTAGTTCATTAATTATCACCTGCGTCCTAAATTAAAACTCCGATTTTATTAACACGATTTCGTAATAATAGTAATAATAATACAAAACTTCCTTCCTCTCTATTCAATATCTCATCTGATGATTCAATAAAATATTTACATATTACCATTATTATTATTATTTTTAATTTTTTTGCGGCCAACCATTGGCATCCGTTACGTATTCTAATTATGTTTTATCCGAGGTTATAATCGGAACCGATGATATTTTATCAAATTTAAGCAAAGCCCATATTTTTATCATTTTATCGTCTTCCGCCAAATCCTGAAAATATTTTAAATAAATTTCTCTCTCCTGGAAAATTTCCAAATTGCAAAATGACTCACTTCAAAGTTTTATATATAATGCATGCAACAATAATTATAGAACAATACAACTACTTTAAACAATTTAGTTACTCTTTGTTTTTTCTGATAATTAAAGATTTTGTTAATTAAACAATAAGACAAATAAATTATTTATAAGTGTTATTTTATTGAAATAATGATTTGGTTTACATTCGGAATCTTAAATTAGGAAAATTGGAACTAGACGATTAGAAGCTTCGTACATAACCTCATTTTTTTCTACAAAACAGACACTACATTATTGCAATTTTTTTCATCGTGGTCAATTTGTAATATTCAAAACGTCGAATATACTATCTAAGTAATGTACAGAATGGAATCTTGGCAAGAGTTCGACTCAGAATATTTACTGTCCCCTTTTGCCAGGGCAGGTCGGGTTTTGTCAGATTATAACCCTCGATAATATTTATAACTAAGAACTATAAATTAATGCTTTACTATTTTAGGATATTTATATATTTAGAAATTTAAGATAACAGCATGAAATAAAAAAAATAACGAAAATGTTTCTGAATCAATTTTTCAGTAGTAACAAAAGAATTTTATTACCCTGCGAAGTTATTTCTTGTAGATTGAAATCTTTCAACGTAGGGGGTTGTTATTAAGATTTCATGTGATTCTGAGACACAATTTATGATTTTATCGTACATAAATGTTTTCGTTCTTTGTTTTTCTTACATTATACTAATTTTATTTTTTATGGTATTTAACTTATTTTTTGCACGTTATTTGGATCAAGAAAGTTTAATCACCTTTTCATTTAATCTTTCGAATAAAAGTGAAAAAGAAAAGATAAAAGAAAGTCTGGCAGAAATAGAAGAAATTCACTTTGTTGAAAAACGCGAAAAGCTTACAATTTTCTTTCTCGTCTCTTCCTATAGAAAGCTATCTATCACAACATATACAAAAGCTCCAGATTTCATAGAATGAGATACATATACTGACGAATCTTGCAGTTAACAAAATTTAAAAAGTCATGAAAAACTGCCATTTAACTGTTTATAAATTTTCTGATGTGCCCCAAGGTTTTATTGCCGGGCCTTTCTTATTCAGTAGTTATTACTATGTACACTTCTCTACGGTTATTATTGGATATTGAAGGATAATTCATCAACTATGTATACTATGACATATAGAACATCCTAGATGGCTATTTCTTATAGAAGTCTCTTAAGAGATCTAATAGATGTACTTAATTTACAATCATAGTTCATATAGAACGTCAATTGGAGTGATTTTTTAAATTTTTTCTTGTATTTAGCAAGCTTTTCTGATCTGTTACGCTTATAAAATAATTACATTTCTAATTTTCAGTCACCGTTTATTTATAATAATAGTAATCTTTAGTTCCACCGACAAATATTGTATAGGACACGACAAACTTCAAATGCAAATAAATTGACTCTACATAATACACATTTAAAATGTTCTCGTATTTCATTGTTTTCAGCTTTAAATTAACAAACTTAGATAAGATCATCAAATGTCCATTAAAATAAAATTACATTTTCGTTTTTTAAATCGATGCAGCAATTTATAAAAATTTTGGTGTATTACGTACTTATATATTAATTTCGTCACGTTTCCTTAAACGTTTTATTGTCGTTGTCTTTTCACAATTATTTTTAATTAAAAATTAATTTTATTTTTCTACTTCTTTGTGGCATAAATAAATGTCGTACCTAATAATTAATAACCAATTATATTCTTTTTGAGGACATTTTCTAGCGATTAAAATGATATTACCACACTATTACTATTGTTTGAAAGGAAATAAGTATATAAAAGCAAAAATGCAAGCGACTTAACGGTTCGACCGTGTGACAGAATGTATCAGTCTCTAAAGGACATCTTAATATCTGTGTTTATCATCTTAGATGTTTTCTTTAAAATAATAATGTAAAACGAAAGAGATTCCAGATTATGAAAATAATTATAACCGTGTTTCTTGTGTGCAAACTTCATGGGAACTGAACTCGATTTTCATTTCTTTCTTTTCTTTCATTCTTGAAACTAGTGTGATAAATGTATAACAGTTTTGTCTTATAATGTTACGTACAAGAGTGCTCATTAATCGCAGTACTTGCATGTTAGTTTTATATTTGCATTGTTTCTATTTTTTTTATGGTTTGCTGAACAATCATTATTAAGGGCAACCGTAAAATGTTGTTTAACTAATTCCTTTATACAGCAACTCGAATATTAATTACAACTTGCTTTACTTCAACCGTTTCCCCAGTTTAAGACATTAAATATTAAGAGTTATCCTCATTGGTCCTTACAGACAGTTTTTCCTCAGGCAAAGACACTGGAATTCCAAATTTTGGACGTCCGGAAAATGATCTGACTGAGGAAAGAATAGCACATATCTTAAACGAAGCGTCACATTTACAAATGAAGCCTCATACGGAAGATAGTCATAGTAACGAAGACTCGAAATCTCCACACGGACAATGTTCCAGTCCATTTTCGAAAGAATTACAGAAACAAAAATTAAGAAAATATGAAAATGACGATATACCTCAAGAAAAAGTAGTGAAAATTTATCAAGAGGAATTAGCAAAGCTTATGGGAAAGCGCATCGAAGATTTTAGAAGAGATCCATTTCCTGGGTAAGCATTAATGTTTATTTTAATTCTTAAAAAATTTTACCTTTTCAACGAAACGAGGGCAGTTGCTAAACTAATATTCAGTATGTTTTTTCCACATTTATTTAGTGGAGGTCCAATGGATAGAACTCAAGAAGAAATTCGTATGGCTTTGGATGCTTATCATCGCGAGCTTTCCAAATTAAATCAGTGTCAGAATCCAAGTCAGATGACGAATTTGGGTCTACTAGCTTTACAGCAGCAAGCTCTCGTTCATCATCACAATCCTTCCATGAATGGTGGAGCTCAAGACTTATCTCTTCCAAAAGAAAAACCAAAGATGGTTAACGGTATTGAAGAAAAGGAAAAAGACTCGGACGATAGTATTAAACATTCTGGTAGTGCATTTAGTTTAGTAAGACCTAAAATCGAACCTGGTACACAGTCACAAACGACAAGTTCTACAGCGTCTAGTCCATTAAGTAACAGTATTTTACCACCAGCTATGACACCGACTGACGATTTTTCAACATCTGCAGCTGCAAGTCCATTGCAACGAATGGCTTCCATAACCAATTCCCTCATTTCGCAACCACCCACTCATCAACATCATCCAACAAGTCAACGACCGTTAAAGGCGGTTCTGCCTCCAATAACGCAGCAGCAGTTCGATATGTACAATAATCTTAATACCGAAGATATCGTAAAAAAAGTTAAAGAACAATTGAGCCAGTATTCTATAAGTCAAAGACTCTTTGGAGAAAATGTTCTCGGATTATCTCAGGGATCAGTGAGTGATCTCCTGGCGCGACCAAAACCATGGCATATGCTTACTCAAAAGGGAAGAGAGCCATTTATCCGTATGAAGATGTTCTTGGAAGATGACAACGCAGTTCATAAACTTGTAGCAAGTCAATATAAAATTGCCCCAGAAAAACTTATGCGAACTGGTGGATACGGAGGAACACGTAAGTGAAGCTTCTTATTACAAATATACAATTTCTAAATTTTACAATTCTTTTATAGCCTGTTCGACACCGCTTAGTAAACCGATGCCACCAACGCAAAAGATGTTAAACGAAGCAGCGGGTTTTCTAAATAAAATGCAAGAAAATCAAAATTTACTTCCGCCCTCACTTCAAATGGTTTCTAATCAAAATCAGATGATGAACCAACCGCACGGACCACCCATACTGCTCACACCACCTGGCATTCCTCCACAGCATCCGATGGTAATGCAAACACCAGATCATCACATGAAGAAATCAAATCCAAGTCCTCATGGAATACCACATTCGCCGCTTTCCCAACACCAAAGTGCAAACTTGCGAAGTCTGAATCCTCATATATCACCTAGTGTTTACGAAATGGCCGCATTAACGCAGGATTTGGACACGCAAGTTATCACAACTAAAATCAAAGAGGCCTTGCTTGCAAACAATATTGGTCAAAAGGTAATATTTTTTTTCTTTGTTTTCGCAACTAATTCATGATTGTTAATGCAGAAAGATAAAAGAATAACATGCGAGTGTAAATTAGATCTATGTATGTATTACGAAATTATTAAAGAGCTATAGAACACAAAAAAAATAACAACAACAACATTTACTTGAAAATATAAAATAAAAAACAAATAACCATCATTAGATAAATGTCTGAACTTCATTACGATAACTTTGTTCTTTTTTCCAGATATTTGGCGAAGCAGTCTTGGGTTTATCACAAGGGTCAGTAAGTGAATTGTTATCAAAACCAAAACCTTGGCATATGTTGAGTATAAAAGGAAGAGAACCATTCATTCGCATGCAGTTATGGCTGAACGACGCTCACAATATTGAAAGGTTACAAGTTTTGAAAAACGAGCGTAGAGAAGCAAACAAAAGACGTCGTTCAACTGGCCCCGGTGCACATGACAACAGTTCTGATACATCTTCAAATGACACATCAGAATTCTATCATTCCAATTCACCTGGACCGGGTCCACCTTCAGCGAAAAAGCAGCGCGTGCTATTCTCGGAGGAACAAAAAGAAGCCCTTAGACTTGCGTTTGCACTCGATCCATATCCGAACGTAGCAACTATAGAATTCTTAGCCGGAGAGTTAGGACTTTCAAGTAGAACTATAACGAATTGGTTCCATAATCATCGAATGCGACTGAAACAACAGGCGCCGCACGGTATGCCTGCTGACGTTCCACCGCGAGACCAAAGTGGAAATCAAGCACCATTCGATCCTGTCCAGTTTAGGCTGTTATTAAACCAAAGATTATTAGAATTATCAAAAGAACGAATGGGATTAGGTGGAATGCCTTTACCTTATCCTCCGTACCTTTCCACGAATCCAAACTTAGCTGCTTTAATTGGACGAGGTCTTTTACCTTCAGGTGAAATGGACCTTTCCATGTTAGGAAATGTTGTTAAAGAACAAATGAGTGGTTTAGATTTATCGATGACCTCTCTAAAACGTGAACCTGACGACTTCGAAGATGAAGTTGAAAGTAACGTGGGTTCCGAAGATTCGAACATGTCCGATAGTGTACACGGAGAAGTTAAAGCTGAACCAAAGGAAACGCCTTTAGCTCAAATAGGGAATCAAGGACGATCGTCTAGAAGAAAACCCGCCGCACCACAATGGGTTAATCCAGAATGGCAAGACGAAAAAGAAAAACAATCGTCAGGCAACGAAGTTATAATAAACGGTGTGTGTGTCATGCAGACTGAGGACTATGGTAGGAGGAATTCCGAAGAGACTGTGAGAGTTGAACCTACCCCTGTTATGGATAGGTTCGAAGATGATCAAAGTGATGCTTCCTCTGTTAGTCACGAGCAAGAAAATGAAACACACATTGAACAAACTGAAGAAAAAGAACAGGGTGAGATTGTAAAAGAAACAAGTGAACCTCAAACTACAGAGGAAGAAAGTGACAAAGGAATAAAACGCGAAAATGAAGATGAAAGATGGGATTATTGAAAGGTAAAATATTTTAGGTAATCATTACAATTTGTCGTGTTTGTCTTGTGACTGTCTTATTAAAGAAATAATAATAATATTAATAAGACGAACGTTGGGAACTGCATGTGGTTGTTAACAGTTATTTGTATAAATAAATAAAAGTGCAATCTGATAAACAAGAAATTACCCCAGTTATTTATTGTGATTTTTAAATAGTATATTAAATCAGTTTTTTGTTAATATTAAGGTTTTGAAGCCGATTGGGCGACTGTTTTGTTCTTTTTTTCGTATTTATGTAGTTATATTATAAGACTGTTACCATATTATAAAGAAAGTACTATTAGCCACTTATAATCAAAAAATGGCTACTTGCAAAGCAAAATGTTTGAAACAATGTGATACTGCTTATTATTCTATTGTTTAATCCAATTATGTGCTTTCCAAATAAAAAAGGCCAAATTTGCAATTAGTTAGTAAGGAAACTTCTTTAAATTATAGAAATACTGTCGTCGATTTTCTTAAAAAAATATTTATGAATATATTTTAGGTGTTTACATTTTTCGTACTTTAGCATTTTTTAATTTTTCTTTTTGTACATAAAGGGTATGTAATACAAATCGCATATTGGTAGAATAAAAATTAGTTTTAAACTTATTAGACCAGGATTACCATTTATTATTATAATAATAATTAATAATAATGCATTGCCATTTTCCAAAAGAAAAGCAGAACGCCTCATTAATCTTTTCCTCTAGTCTTCTATATAGGGACGATCAAATAAATGTTCATAGAATAAATGCTTCCAATTTAATAATTGAATAAAGCTAAAAGCTGAAAAGTTTAATACACATATAAAAAGATAAAATCTTGAAAACTAAATAATTATATCTTACTTATCATTTGAGACTGAATCGAATAAAATGACTTTTCACCAATTTAACATTACATGTAAATTTAATTTTTTAATTTAATGTGTACTCCAACTAATTCTAGTTACTTAAATATCAATTTTAAAATCCAGATTATAACTAATGAACCACACTAAAATAACACAATATGAAACTGAATAAAATGGTTTCTTACACATTTTATTTTATAATGAGATTTATAAATCTTCTTTATAAAAAATAAATAGCAAGATAAATCGAACTGAATAAAGATGTTAGAGTAATTAAAAGCGTAACTGCTTAGAATGGTTTTTATCTTGTTAACATTTAGATTATACTAAAATGGTTTTTCTCCACAATGACAATTTCTTCATTCCATAAAATCTACAACTTCCAATAAGAAACTGTAATTGTTCCAATTATCTTGCATAAATACTTTATTAGTTATAAAACAGAACATTACTCTGAACATTGCTTTGATTGTTCCTTAACAACATATGGGCATGAATTACTGTAATTTCTTATCATTTCTGTGGCCAGTAAGTCACAACAGTAACATTTTTTTATATGTATCTGTGTTCTTAGTAGATCTCATTGGTATTAATTAATTAAAGAAAAGAAACACTTCAGTTTTCTCAGTTAAAATTCAAAACTAGTTATTAAATATACAATGCATATCGATAGTTGTATGAAAAAGAATTTTTGTAAAAAAAGAGACGTTATGAATCCACCCATAACCAAAATATGCTAAATTGTTTTTTATATTTAATGAAATATAAATAAAATAGCACAAAAAAAATCGTTCAGAAAATCTTTTTAAGATAGTGCAATATTTTAACAATTACAACTTTAGACTTTGTAATCTGTATATTTTTGGCAATATGTGAAGAACAAAATATGAAAGAAAAAATTAATGTAATTCTTCCATTTACGTCATATTCAATGTATACACATTGTAATATAAAAACATGATACGTAAACTCTTACGATACTGTAGGAGGTATTAGAAAAATATGTATAGATGCACATTTTTAAAAAAACTACATGTAGTATAACTTAGTCAGTTTTTTTGCTGTAGAACAAAAGTGTTTTGAATTTATTATGTTCAATCTTTTTTTTTTATAAAATGAATTTTCGAAATCGCACACTCATACGTAAGTTATAACCTACGCTAAGTTTACAGTAAATTTTAAATAAATAAACAAAAATATTTCGAAAGTTCTATTTTATATTTATTGTATAGTTTTATAAAATAGTGTTGGAATATTTTACTTAGATCATAGATCTGATCATTTCACAGTTGTAAATATTTATAATCATATCATTATCTCCTTTTAAAGTTTCTAAATTAAATATTCTCTGTATTTCAAATAATTGTGTCCATTTTAATTTTCCATCCAATCTTAACTGTGATCAACCTTTATAATTGTGTAGTTTTCTATTACTTTTTCAGTGTTTGTGTTTTATGTGGAAAGTGAAGTTTTAATAAAAGCAAAAATAATTTAAACAGTGAAATAAATTTTAAAAATAATGTTAGTTTTTTGGTAAGATAATTATAAATCTTGTGTCTGGTTCTCTAAAATAATTATACCATAAGTAGTTAAGAGGGTAAGTAATTATGGTAATAAGGAAAATAGACTGTAATCTCTATCGTTCTTTCATCAGTTTGTACTGATGGTAGTTGTAGGTATGGTGATTTCAAGTTTGTAAACACAGAATCAAGGATATAAATTTCATAGTAAGATTGCAAATCCATAAAAAGCAAAATAAGACATTACAATATTTCCATGCCATAAGCCAAAAGGTAAAAACAACAATCTCTGATGTAATGCAACATTTATATTTCTGATGTTTTACTTCTTATTTGGTTATAATTAATCATTAAAAAGGTAAGTATTAAGGAAGAGAATCAGGGCACAATTAGCTGAACATATTGATCAAGTGGTATGGCCTACCTAAGCTGAACATTTAAAGTGTAATTCCCTTCTAATTAACTAATTCCATTTTAGCTAAAAGCTTCAGTCTTAAACTTGATTAAAGATAACATATAGGTTCTTAGAGCAATTTGTATCCAAAGCAGTCATGAGACATACTCTCTTTCTAGGTCTATGAACCTTAGCATAACTATTACTATTTACACACATACAAGATCATATAGGGTAGACCAAGACAAATCGGATCAAAATTCATTTTTTTTTTTTTGAAATCTTACATGTGCTGTTTTATTGTACAAAATAGTTCAGTGCCTTTCCCCGCACCAAATACAAGAACCTCTTCATTAGACTCAGATCACGAAGCAGAGCTCAAGGCAAGTTATATGATAAAGGTAAGAATAGGCATCAAAATAAAGGACAGAAACAGTTCGTTTAGGAACTGGAAGTGCATATCTATTCTGCAAAATTTGTTCAAAACTGAATTCAATATGGTCAGTGTGAAAAGTGGTGCCATGAAACCATGCCAACAAAAAAGGTGAAAAAGGACCACTTTTAGTTGCAAACTGTGTGATGAATAGGTTAATTAAAATAGTAAGAGTCAGATTCAAAGGTTCTAATTTCATGGAGAATCGTATAATAAATAATAATAAAAACGTTAGGCTTACATAAAAGTTTATTATATAAATTAAAAGTCAAAGGTATAATGCTTAATAATTAATACTAAAACTAAATAATTGAGGTTATCTTTGATTGTTTTCCTGGCATAAAAGACGAACTGGTCTGATTCACCCCAGTCTGGCATAAACCAAAACTTTTAGGCTTGATGGGCCAATATACCAAAGCAACCAAGACACCTGAGCTATCCCAGAAGCACTGATTGGCTAAAAACATACTTGCCAAAAGAACTAGATTGACTCAAGGTTGACTTGTAATGTAATGTAAAAGTGAGATTTTTCTCACTGCTCTGACCACAAAAAGTATAGTGTCCAACTCATACTGAAGAACTATCCGCACTTGTTGCACAACATACTAGATCCATTTGAACATATACAAATATTTGTGGTTTTTCTGCATATGTTTAATATTAGTTTTTTAAATTAAATTCAAAATTGATACTGTCAATGTATAAGTATGGTCATACTCTTTTAACATACAACACAAATAAGATTAAAAATTTAAATAAATAGAATGCCCTGTAATGACATTTACTATAGAAACATGCCACATGCAATCTATCACATAACATATTTATCTTGGAAAAATCTAGCTTCATTCCAATCTCGCTGTTCCTTATTAAGAACGAAATGGAGAGCTTCCTTTTTAGTTGAAATTTATTTCCTCACTTCAAAAAGAATTCTGTTTCTGCTACTTCAGTAATGCTTGCTAATCAAAAATTTTCAAAAACTACCATAACCTCTTTGCTTGTCCAGGTTCAAACACGAGGCAGCCCCAGCAGAATTTCACTAAATACAGTTCTGAGTCAACAATCGTCAAGACAATATTCATGTCTCAGTTCTTCTATTGCCAATGTTGTTGCCAAATAACATCCTGGTTTTATCAAATGCCTTTTCTGCATAGAAAAGTACTGTAATACTTTAAACTGTTTTCCTACTTTATGCACAACAGCACTGGAAGTAATTTCAGTTGTATGTACATCCATGCTGATTTATGGAATGATATTTATGTAATGGGATACAGAAAGTGCTCTTTCTAACAGATCAATCTAAAACTTCCATGCTTAAATAGCAAACATTAATACAATATAAAGCATTTGTTTTAAGGCATTCTGTATTTTATTAACAAAGTCTAATCAAGGCAAATAAAAATTAATAATTGTATATGTACAACCATTCACAAAAGTAATGTCCAAGTTATAGCCAGATAAACTGAGGAATAATTTGAAATATGTTACTGGATAGAAAGAGATAACATGGCTATAGCAGGTAGGGTCATAAATCTTTAGTTGACAGAATGGTTATATGGAGAAATGCTTGTTAAAACGAGTCTAAACACTCCCTACAATTTGAAAAACTTAGTTAAAAAAGAAAAAAAAAGCATCTACTTACTAATTTATTTAATTTAGCAGTTCTAATATTAAAGTTTAATAGGAAAGTATTTTATATCAATAAAATTGTAAAAATTAAAGTTTATAGAAGCAATAGAATCAAAGATGTTAAAAAAAGAATGCGAGATTATCTGAAGAGTGCGATACAGCAATATGCTGCTCTTAAGTAGTCCCATATGGTAAACCTGCAGTTTAGTGCTCCTAGTTTCTTTTTAATGTGCGCATGCGCCAGAACTGAAGTAATTGTCTGTTTGCAACGGTGCCAGGTTCTTTGTAATCTATACTGTATCTTAGAGCAAATGTGCACATATTTTAAAAGGTAAATATTGAATAAAACGCAAACCATTCCTATATTCTTATAATAACTTTTAAAATGAAATATATTTTAAAAAACAACTTAGAACTAAACTTTATAAAAGAAAAAAAAACCATTCTTGTAATTCTTGCAGTAAATTTAAAAAGGAAACACATTTAAACAAACAACTTAGAATTAAACTTTATTAAAGAAGCAAAAAAAAATTCTTGCAATTCTGGTAATAAATTTTATTCTTTTTTATTCAATATCTACCTTTTAAATATGTGTACATTTGCTCTAAAATAGAGTATACATTACAAAGAACCTAACAATGTTGCAAACAGATATTTACTTCAGTTCTGGCGCATGCGCACAAAAAAACTGGAAGCACTAAACTGCATGATTACCTCTCATACTCCCCGTTTATTCAAATTGCAGGAACTTCTTAACTTATTTAAACCTGAACAAGTTATTTAAAAAAAATCTAATATTTTGGATTTCAACTTATTTTCAGATTGTGGAACAAAAGAAATTACTAAACTCTATTTGCTTGCTTTAACTTATTTTTACTAATTGCCCAGAATACAGGTATAAAGGGTTAAATGCCTTAACACAGGTAATAAAATTTTTATTAACATATAACAAGTACAGTATTTATTTTAAACGTTGTCAATATTGAGTTGTTAGGTATCAAAACAATAAGCTCGCCAATTGTTTTTTTTTTGCATACTATTTAGACGGTTATTACCTCTTCAATTTATGGTGTTGTGGAATTTGAAGTCAAGATAAAAGTAGTAGATTAGAGTCATTTACAAGAGCATGTGTACACTATGCTCGGACAGCAAGGCCTAAAAACAATGTAAAACATTGTAGTGAATGTGTTTCTCGTAGAACTACTTATAATATTTTTTGTTGATATGACAATTATCTTCCTACAAAATTACTACTTCAGTGGTCAAAATGCAGTAAATTATGGAAAGTATGTTTGAAAAATTAAAGCAAGATGCAAGAAGTACAGTTAGTGCAAGTGTTAGAAAACTATCACAAAAATATAAAGCAGAAAGAATTTGAAGAGTATGAAACTAGAATGTCATATATAATATAATGCACCTAAATACACCAAAAAAACAACTTCAAACACAAGAAAGTGTCCTAGTCTATACTTGAGCAAGAAACTAAACTCATTATAGATGATGAAAACTATTCCAAGTTTTCTCAGGAAGAAGGTGGTGCATACTGTAATTTAAAATCATTTTTTAAATTGTCATGTAAGTTAGGTATTCATTAATAAAAAGAACTTCTTTAAAACAAAACTTTTATTATAATATTTTTGATATAATTTTGTGCATTTAGAAAGTCGACATAGGTATCTTATTTAGTTTTATCTTGATAATTTTGTTTTTTAAATCACAATTCAGCTCTCTGTTAAAAGTAGCACAATAAGAATAAAATTCAAAGATAAGTATATTGATAAACTAAAGAAATTAATTGTTGTGTAAAGATTATGCAATACACACTTTATCCAAGTTACTAACATATTTAAATTGTCTGAGTACTAGGATGGTTTGCATTTCCCTATTATACCTGTTTTCCATATAGAAGCATAGAATGTATTTCAAAGTAAAATGTTCATGCACGATGCCTTCAGTTTGCTACCTGTTTTTAATGTATTGATTTTACTTGTCTAGGAATTTTAAAGAAGTAATTCTCAGCTTGTTGTGGGAATGTATAATAAGTTGTCTATCATATAAAAGCCGAGACATTACTTATGTGAATGGACATCAGTTCATAATTGAAACTTAGGACTATTAGAAATTGCTGGTCATGATATTGACATTAGATTTACTCTAAAATGGAAATGCAATGGATAGTATATTTTTAAAAAACCGGATAGCGAATATTCGACAGAAATTTCACAACGAATAACGAACCACAATTGGTCGAATAGTTATCCACCAGATAACTTGCGCCGAATATCCGTTCTAGAATGGTTTATTTTGCCTTTGTGATATCAGTTCTAAATTGCAGCGTCAACACGCGCCTGCACAACGGCGTTGTGTCGTGGTGATGAAGAGTAGCCAAGATGCTAGTGCAGTATCCATTTGCATTTATGGTTTGTTTTTCTACACATCTATTTATGAGTATGTCCTTGAAACATACAACCCATACATTAAGAACGTATTCTAGAACTTAAAACCAACAAAAAGTCTTAATAAACATGGATCCAAAACTCAACCATTTCCAAGACATAGAGTGTTAAAGTTTCATTTAAAATTTGTTTTTTTCAATATTTTAGAAACAAGGTGAAATATCAGAATGGAATTTTCTTTGTGCTTATTATTCTGAGGTGTCTACTATTTTACATAGTTTTGTGTTTGACATCCATTTTCTATGGAATGAGTTATTCTTGAGTAAAATTAGATTTTTTGAAACCTCTCAACTCAACAGTCTATGGCAATGTCTCAAAAACAGGATGCAATAAGCTCATTTCAGAATTTTTTATTTTACGTATTTAATATAAGTAGAGTCTAAATTATTTTCAATGAATTCTGATAGGAGTCGTTACTGAATTTGCAAAATCAGTCTGTCTAAATTTTGAAATTCTGACTTCAGATTTCGATTCTACATCTAAACTAAAGACCACGTGGTGTCTTTGTTTTTTGATATTTCTTCAGGAACAGAGTTCGAATGGCCGCCGAAATGTGAAAAATTTTCAAAATCTTTTTTACTTTAGAATCGTATTCTACATCACAAAATAAGACACACGTATACCTTTAGTTTTTTGATAACACCTCGAGAACTTGGTCAAATGGCCGCCGAAGTTTGAAAAAAAAGTAACAAAACGGAGTTCGTTGTTGTTATGCTTTGCATTCCCAGATGTTTTTCAATTTCTTTGAACCACAAAAACAGAAATTATTAAATTTAATTTTTTGATGGTAGCTGTAGTTATCAACCACTAAAAAGCCAGAATGCTGGCAGTATTGCCGATATTTCTGTTTCTAACCTAACCTGACAGAAACCTTCAAATTATTTTGTGTTACTTGCTCATATAAGTTTGTGTTGTGTATTTTTCATTTCTTTTCATTATTATTCCAATAATAACATTTAAAAAATAAAATTTGTTGAAGGTGAATTCATGTAATTTGTAAAGTATGCCCATTTTACAGGTCCTCCCCTGTATGTATGGGAATAGGCAACATGTCTTACAATTCAGAGCCAGCTTTTCTTCAAATTTAAAACGTTCAATCCTTATTAATTGAACCAGTTTACTGAATTTAAAAACTGACAAAAGTCAGCCGTTTGACATTTGTTTGATTATATTTCCTGTTTAACCTTTGCACAAACCTGTTAATTTTGTTTACTATCTTTTTGTTAAATAAGCCTTTTTTTGTTTATTATTAAATTCTTAATGTTTTCTGATAATTTTTATTGCTTTCTAAAAAAGCAAATCTTATTTCTAACCAGCATAAATTGACATGTAGGTATTCCAGAAAACAAACTATACAAACATGATCCATTTTGATTTTAAATCTGTAATTACACAAAGATATCTCTGAATTGTAAGATGTGTTACCTATGCCTAAATGGACATACTATATATCTGACACATGCAACAAGCATTACATTCCTTGACTGAAATTAAGCCTACTTTGCTGCATAACATTTTTTTCCCACAGTGCGCTATTTCAAAGATACAGGATGTGAAAGTTTAATTTACAATTTCTTGTTTTTAATTAAATTATTCGGCCAAATAATCCTTCATATCTGGCGCTACCAAAATTTCAGCAAAGTAGGCCAAATAACTGAATATTATCCATTGCATCTCTACTCTAAAAAACTCACTAATGTGTTTTTCTAGAAATTCAAGAATTCTTTCGATCATAGTAAAGTAACCATGTAATATAGACCTGTTAGTTTAAATTGCAGCTTTTAATAATTACTATGAGGGAGAATATGAGCTGACTGTATAAGAAAAATTAAAAATCCACTGTCACACTTGATTTCACAATTAACCAATCAGATGATGGCATTTTTAAATTTTAACTAATCACATCAGAAACTTGCAACCATTAGATGTGACAACAGTTTTGATTTCTTTTATGCCAGATATGTTCAAAATATGAAATTTGTATCTTTTATACAGAAAAAGTTATGCAGCTGTACTCATAATGCAACACACTGTAGAAGTTCCTAACAGCTGTTAAGTCGGCATAAAAACAAACACCATGAAATTTTAAATCTTTTTGTTCAATTATATAGATATTAAGCTGAACTCTTTCATAACTCTTGTTATTTACTTTATTTTTTTATATTAAATAAGATATTTTCACATATTTTAATTCTCTATGGAATCTGCTTTCTATCAATATAAGGTTTACCATATCTATAGTACATCATTTAGCATTTATTTTCAGTTTGTGGATTTTGCATGTTAGTTGTGGTTTACAGAATGTTTAAGCTACAGGACATATTGTGTGACCAAGATAAGTGGCTGTCAGAGTGTATCAAGAAAATATCAACCAACATCTTCATACAGCAGTAGGAAACACTTGAATTTTATTTTTCTAATGGAACACCCTGTATATTTTCTCATGGCTGGATGCAGGAATAAATTACCTGATTGATACCAGGTTATGCATAGCTATGATCACTGCTTTTTGGAATAATCCTCAATTTAAGAAAATTAACAACAATACCAATACAATTTAAAAAGGCTTTGAAAAACAAATACTGTAAATAGCATTTTTTATAAGTGAGACACCCTATACAGTCTGTTCAAAGTTAAGTCGGCACTACTGCTAACTTTGTTATTGTTAGAGATAGAAAGCAGGTTAAATTAGCAAATTAGTAGTATTTATTTTGCTCATTACAACGGTGAAATCAGTAAAACAATTAAGCATCACATTTTTGTATTATTCAAAAAAAATAGTAGACTTCTGAATGGAATACCTTGTACTAATCAAAGGAAAATTAAATTTTTAACACAAATTGTCCTTTGTCCCATTGGTCTAAAATTAAAAATGAACAAGATATTTCGGTTTTGACGAAATAAGGCTGAGTAAGAAACAGTCGTTAGTGAAAATTTGTCATAATTTCAATCTGTTACCAACAATCTATTTGTCAATGTAATTAGTATATTTCTGTGGTTTTTTGTCGTTAGTTGCTTAATTTAAAAAAAAAAGTGTGATATGCTCAAATGTTACATTTCATGCAAAAAAAACATTGTCAACGAGCTCTAGAGCGTTACCATGTACGAAATGCTGGACGAATTTTGCCGAATCGGCGATACTGTTCGGTACTTTACCAAAGATCTTGATCCAACGAGGAAGTATTAGCTAAAAGGAAAAGGCGAAAGAAGGCATTTACACTCAGTTAAAAGACAGAAGTTGATGTTTTGGCATATTTTGAAGGTAATCGAGAAAATTCCATTAGAGATTATCGCGTGAGACTGGCTTGTTTGGGTACAATCCACAGTATCTTTAAAAAACATCATTTTGTGCCCTACAAGTACAGATTAACCCAATGTTTAACGCTTGGTGATCATGAACAACATATGGAGTTTTGTCAATGGATTTTAAATGCCTCTAGAAATAATCCAAACAAATTTCTTCAATAGTGGTATGTTTAACAGGAAAAACCATCATTACTCTAGCCGAGAAAATATAATGCTCAATCATTCTCATAATTCACAAAGGCGCTTCAGTATTAATGTTTGGTATGGTTTGATCGGGTCGAGGGTAATTGGTCCTGTATTTTATCAAGGAACCTTAACAGGAGCACGATATGTAGAATTATTAACTGCCGTAATGGAAAAGTTTTTGGATAATTTGAATTTAATTGAAAGACAAACTTTATTTTTTCACAGGATGGTGCTCCAGCACATAATTTCTACAATGTCCTTAATTTATTACAAGGATTATTTAAGGACAGGTGGTTAGCAACAAATGGTCCCTCAGATGGCCCCCTCGCTCGCCAGACTTCACCCCATTAGATTTTTACTTTTAGGGTTATTTAAAAAATAATATTTATAAGAGAACATATGAAACCCTTGATGAACTTCAAGAAGGCATTATTAATATTGTAAGAAAGATAGACGGCAGAACTATCATTAAGTCTACAAGGAGCTTTTATAAACGTGCATAAAAATGTCTGGAACGAGAAGATGTTTTTGAACATTTGTTAAAACTAAACAATTAATTTTAATTCTGTTAATTTGTTTAACCTTCAACGGACTGACCGGGGTCCATTTGGACCCCAGGGCACGATTTTTTAAAATAACTTTTTTGGTTTTAAATTTTGTATATTGTGCGGTCACCTATCTTTTCTTTGTGATTTTCTCCACCTGTTTAATATATTATTTTACGTAAATGTTTGTTTTTTTTTTAAATTTATACTGTTTTTCAACCTGGGGTCCGCCTAGACCCCAGTTCGTCTTTTACGGTATACAAAATGTGTCCTAATTATTTCCAATCAAGCAGGGGAGTTCCCCAGTAAAGTCTGTAGCTTCCTGTGCTTGATTTTACTAAACATATTTCAAATTTCTTTCGTAGGTCGTGAATTCCCTGTGCTATGATATTAAGGGTGAATGTGCAAAATGACTCAGGTTTTGATAGTTGTTGGTATTGTACGCTTCAAGATGAGTTCCGTGACACGTTTTGACAATAGTAAGACCCTTACAGATGTGAAACTGCTATATTTACTTGAGAACGATGTTCCCAATTTTGAAAATAGAAAGTGGATGTAGTTATATAGAAGAAGGCGATTTCGTGTCTGAAGTAGATCAAGAGGATGATGTATTGTCGCTAATGAGGAGACGTGTGCCGAGGTTGAAGGCATTGCAAAATCCAGTAGTCACGCTGAAGGTTTTTTACAGTATTTGGCAAAAGATGGACGCAAATGGTTCAAAATACCAAAAGGCGCACGAGTTAAATTACCAAAATCCAAAATTAGGAAAACGGAACTCGGACTTATAGCTTATAGCTTAGGCGTTTCAAGTATGGAAGATGCTTTTTTGCTATTTTTCAGTCCTTTTGTCTTTAATGTCTAGACAATTGATACCTCAAGTACAAGCAACAAATTGCTAATATTCCGACTGAACCCCGGTTCGACTGTTACGTAATTTTACGAGGCCCGTCCGTCGAAGGTAAATTATAAAAATTCGTTGTATTAATTATTATAAAATAACGTTACTTTACGAATGATTCTTTCTTATTGATAGCCTTCTTATGATTTTCTTCAAAACCAAAATATCTTGTTCATTTTTAATTTTAGACCAATTAGACAAAGGACAATTTGTGTTAGAAATTTAATTTTCCTTTGATTAGTACAAAAGTTCCATTCAGAAGTCTCCTATTTTTTTGAATAATTCAAAAATGCAGTGCTTAATTGTTTTACTGATTTCACCATCATAATAAGCAAAAGAAATATACCGTCTCATTTCTATAATTCCAATCCATTTCAAATTTCTAACGTTTTCAAAGTTAGATGTAGATTAAACATATTAGTTAAATACGTATATGATTAATTAGTTAATAGCAAACCAAAAAACAACAATAATCTAATGGGAGTAGCACAATAAGGTATTGTATTATTTAGCAGGAATTATAGAAACGAGACAGAGTATACTACCAATTTGCTAATTTAACCTACTTTCTATCTCTAACAATAACAAAATTAGCAATAGTGCCGACTTAACTTTGAACAGACTGTATATTGCTCTTAAGGATTATATTCTACTTACACTTTTGCTGTTGTTGAAAAGAATTGTAGTAAAAAAAAGAAAAGCTGCTGGTATCAATTGCTATTTTTACTGAAATCAGAATAAACCTTTATTACACTGCAACATCACGATGAAGTTAACAACACACTGATAAATAAAACTATGCAGATATAATTTTTATTAGGGTATATTTATTTGTTATTATTTAAATACATTTATGTTTTACATAATTATTGTGGCATGACACCTAAGACATGGGATATTTGATTTTCTCTTTTAACACACAACAAAGCCTTGTAACCCGAGATTACAAATATATTTATGCATAATATGGAATGTAACTTTCTATTTTGTTACTTGTCAAAAAATAGTGTTTATTTTTTTATTATTTTTAATCATCTTATACGACCCAGTATTGTGTTAAAACTGTAAACCTTTTAAGAACAATCAACTAGCAACTAACACATCGAGAAGTACATTATTTATTAATTATTACACCTTATTACTTTAGTAATACAGTTTTAACACGAAGACTGAGATTCAACTGTTTTGAGTGCGTTTTATTTGCCTGTTCTAAACTAAACAGCACATTTTTGACATCACAGCGACTAATCTAAAAATGGCAATATTTAACACGTAATAAACAAAATGGTTGATAAAATCTTCATTATTATTTATTATTATTATTATTTTCTTTTCATCAAAACACCTAGATATTGCAACATGATATAATTAAATGTCACCACTACCTATTGCAGTTTGTATTAAAATAGATACAATTAAAACCATTTTATTTATACGAACTCTAAAAATAAGTACCCAACCATCAATATTATTATCATCTTCATCTCATAATAAAAATACAAATAAAATAAAAAAGTACCTGTTCTTTCTTTTATTATAGCTGCTCCATAATTATATACAACTATTATTGAAGCTACCTTATTACGAAAGGGTGTGGTACAAAGGGACCCACCTCACCTCAACACTTGCCTACAAAATATAAAAGAAAAACAAACACCAAAAGCATATTGCTTAGTTTAAAAACATGGCCAGGTTTTCTTGACTAGTATTATTTTGCTGAACGCCTTGAGCGAATTGAATTTTGATGTGTGCATCGTAACCTCACTTTGCCATTCTGTGATTTTTTACAAATTGTAATAATAAAATGATGATTACGCTTGTAATAAAAAATAAAATTTAACTGAAAAGTGGACGGAAAGAAAAGTGAGGTTACTCTATTAAAATTACAACAGAAAATGGGGTTATATAAATATAGCTGCTGCTTCTAGTTGCCTTACTCTGCTATAAAAAATAAGACTACCAATTAATTCTACAACACACCAATTAAGAAAAACAAAACAAGAAAATTTGTGGCAGTAAACTTTTACTTTCTAATAATTTAATTCTAATTTAAAGTAAATATAACCTCACTTTCCAGTAATTTAATAGACTTCATCATTTATTTGTAAAAAGACTATTTATGTGTGAGGTGTGATGGTTTTTGACAATTATGGCCCCTTAAAAGTAACCAAAAACAACTGCCAATCAATAGCCCTTTTTTTTAGTTGTACTTGGTTACTTTGCCAAGAGAGAGTTGTTAGAGGATAGGCAAATTGTGCGAATAGTATAAAACACTGACAGAGTTATCGACTGCATAAGAACACTGAGAGGTTCATTAAAAAATTCACACAATCAAAAACGAATTGTGCCTCAAACACCCGAAAAATACTGATTGCACTTTGATATTGTGATATGATTTGACGGCAGAGCAAAAATTTTTACTTTTATTACTTATAAACCTAGTTAAGTACAAAATAAAGCCTTTTATTTGATTAAAAATCAATTGGGGGTTAGTTTAAATAAATTGGTGAATTAAGTATTCTCAACAAAGAAAAAACGATATAATATATATAAAAAAGTTAAAATTAATATTCGAAATATTAAATTTATATAATTTTCGACTAACAATCTTAAGTATGTACATTTTCGATATACATATATAATTAACGATAATATAAAACTTAGGGAGGAGGGGATTGTAAGGGCCGCCCATATGCGTAAAAAATGCAAACAAGTGGAGCAAAGCCAAAAGTGAAATAGCATATATATATAGTCGATAACTAGCTAAAGTGAAAAGGATATACAACGTATATCTTATTATTACTATCTAACATTATGGACGATTATTGTTGATATTAGTTTGTTTCCATTGACAAACACACATGCACCACCTTTTTTACCCGATAAATATAAAATTATGAAAGTAAAAAAAAAATACTATATTATCATTCTAACTTAGTCTCAGTACATAATTTAAAGCTTCAATAGTACATCTAACTTCTAATCCTCTACTACTATTAAATAAAAAGTAAAAGCGCACAAAAAAGGAGGTCGTATGTGTTTGCAACTGAACCTTGTGCCTCACAGCACGATTTTTGTGGAAAAATTGTTGATTAGTAGGTTTCCATGAAATCTAACATCGCAACAATTTAAAAACAAAAAGCCTATCACCAAAACCAACCCACCAATGTTATACCATGCGAGAACTCCTCCACCAAAGATTGAAAAATATGTAAAAAGTAAAAAAGGGGGAACTTGATGTTAGCTGCACGGTATAACCATATCAAGTTTACCTTTACATGGTGGAATGGTCCCATTCAAGTTGACTGACGTTTTGATAGTCGCGCTTGCGACTACGTGCTGGTTGTTCATCTTCATCTTCTGAGCTGTCATGTAATCGACATGGTCCATCCATATTATCATCATCTGATGAACTTTCAGAATCGCTTTCGCTATCTGAATATTCTGCTGTCTCACCCTGAAGTCTCCTTTCAGCATTCTATAATAATTGAAGAGAAATTGAAAAACATTAAATATTAACATAAATCTTTAAGTTACCTCCATTGGGTTGACAGTGATTGTAAGTGCTGAATCATCCCAAGTCATTTCGGATTCTTGAGTTTCTTCAGCAGCATTGCGATGATGAGCAGCTCGAATTCTGATGACACCAAGGACAATCATGAACAATAAAAATCCAACACATACAACTACAATAATGGTAACAGCATGTGAACCACCAGTAGCCATAACATTTAAGTGGTCAGTAGGAATGTAGTCTTGGGAAATAATTGATGCTGGTCGTAATTCAACGGAATGTTTGTTTATTGTAGCATGGGCAACTTGTTCTTTCGGTTGTGGATGAATTACAGTCAACTACAAATGAAGAACAGTAAAATTAATATTAAGCAAGGTAAATAAGGCAAATGATGATTTTACCGTTTGTACATATTCATTCGAGGTAAATCTGCCATTTAATTCGGAGCAAGTTAACTTAAAGACGCGATTCAAATAATAAGCTGGTTTACGATTCGTATACACAATTTGACGTAATACTTGTTTATAATTGTAAACCATATCTGAACCTGTTATGGTTACTCCATCCTTCGAAACACGAGCAGCCATACCTGTAATAATGAAATACTTTTGTTAGTAAATACTGGTGAGAATGAGAAATATAAAATTAGTTTTAAGATTTGGATTTATAATTGTAATAAATAACTCTAAAATCCATCCATTTGTATCACTAAAAATGGTTTGAACGATTCTAAGTAAATTGAAAGCACTAATTAAAAGGCTGGGCTGTTCAACCCCTTAAGCAGTTTCGAGCAGTAGAATAAGTTAAAAGATATAATAATTGTGAAGATTAAACATAGTTTTCTTAATGGCTATCAATTATAGAAAAATGGACAAAAAACCAATTGCTTTGTTCACCATCTAATTATATGCATAGAATACTGAACCGTTTGTTTTTGCAGACATCACATGTTCTTGATTGGTCTGCCAAAATAATATTAGTATTTCCTTCCCAGGTGAAGGGTAGGAATAACTTGACAAGTAAATGGACGTTTTCGATGTTTTTTGGGCAGCATTGGGCAACTTCTCTTCTGAATCTTAGATTATATCAAGAGATTTTCCTGCATTTTTCTCAAGTCAGCAGGCATTATTTGTTGTAGTATTGAACATCCACATAATAATTGACGTGTACTATCATTTTGTAATGTTATTTTAAAATTCACATTAAATCCGCCCCTGTCTTCCAATTTCGTTCAGATATTTGTTTTTCTGACGCGTAATATTTAAATTATTTCATTCTATGAACTGATGTTTGTTAAAATTTTATTCTAAAGAATTGATAACTTTGTGGTCTCGACTTCTGGGCTCCAGCGGACGTGCCTTTTGTTATTTTTCCAATATCCAGATCCAGACGTAAATAAAAGGTTCCTGGAATCTTAGTCGCGAATGCTGGAGTCACACGGTCTTTGTTAAGTCAGGTTCAGGCTGAAAGTCTAAGGAGTGGAATTTTTCATTGCCTCGTAAGAGTACTAGCATTTTGACCTGTAAGGTCGTGCATCTGGCTTCCCAACCCCACTCCGGTAAGCGCAAGCTGCGTGACAGGAGACGCAGAGAGAATAGGGATTACGTTGGGACTTTGTGATTTTCTCGAGGAGTCAAAATTTGGACATCGTGGAACGCGGGTGTTCACCGCGCCCTCGCGGGTCCAAGCGGACCCGGTGTTTCTCGCGTTTTGTTTCGATCTTTAAGTGTGGCGCACGGTTGATTTCGACATTTTAGTGGCTGTGAATTTGCTTTAGTTTTCTGTTTAGTTTATGGTTTACGGGCATTAATTTGCATTTTGAGTTAATCCTCGAGGGAGGCCTCTTTGAGGATTAAAATATTGACGCATCATTGTGCGGATGAACGTAAAAATTCATATGCTGAAAGATGTGTGTTACCTGTATTTTTACTAGTATGCGGAGATGAACGACAAGCTCATCGTCCCTGTCTTCATTAGAAGGATCGTGTAAAGAAGTAACCGTGTCGAGCCAGTTATTTGGAAATTATTTAGTCCCACTTTCTTCTTGAGTTTTGGTTTAGTCATTACGAAAATCTCCGTTATGTACCTGGTGTTCTTTGACTCCGCTATCTTCGTCATACGCCCTTGGCTGATGGAATCAATATCCCATCTTCAGTGTCCATCGAGAGATCTGGTATTCTCTTCGTTATTGAGAAAATTAAAGTTTTGTGTTTGCAGAAGTTAAGTGTTTAAAAATTTATTGGGGTTGCAACCAAGCCTTCTCATAATTAAATTTAGTGTAAATTCAATTCTTTTGTATTTGGAAAAGTTGCTGGAAACTCAAAGAACCTCCAGATTTAGAGTAAGGAATAATTGTTTATGTTACATATATTTGTTTGTATTTTTATGTTGTTTTGTTCAAATGCTTTAAGTATTTAACGTTAATATTTGGTTTATTTTAATGTTAGAAAAGTATCTTTATAGTGTATTCTTTCCGGAAAAATCTAGGGAAACAATAGGTAGATTAAATTCTATAGTAATCTTTTGAACGTTTTTTTTTTGTTTGATACAAGTTCATATGTTCTAAATTTATTAATAGTTTTAAATTATGTTTAATTTTGTTTGTTTATAGGGGTTTAATACAATAAGTATTTTGCGATTTAATGATTTCTAAACGCATTTATTTGACGGGTCCTTCAGACCTAATTTTTATGTAGTAATTGTCATTCTTTTATTTGATGTTTGTAAAGTAATAATTTCTTCAACCAACCATATCATTTTGAATCTTTTTGTGAATGTTTATTTTACTCGATTTCAAAGCATAATAATAAATTCATGTAGTTTAACTTTTGTGTTCTTATTTCTAGGAGTTTGTTTTTGTTTTATAAGCTTATTTAGGTGCAGTGATGATGGACCTTGGCTTCTAGCAACCCGCATAATATTTGATTTTGTGAATAAAGCTTTGTTTATAGTTTTGAGAAACGAGAGAGAGGCTGGAGATTTATTAAGTTTATTTTATTTTAAGTTACGGAACCAATTAAAAATTTTTCAATTTCAACTTAGAATCATTCGGATAACGCATATCAGGTGTTAACCCTAGCTGATATACTAATGAGTAACTTTAAATTGATTTTAAATGAACTTTTTTAAATAACTGTATGAGTTTAAAATTTGATTAGTAAAGATATCATAAACCACAATCCACAACGTTGAGTTAAATTCAGTTTTACGCGTTTTGCTAATATTTCGTTGTTTCTTTAGCAAAGTAAAAAATTATATTAAATACTAAGCGTTCCTTGTTATTCTTATAAGTTCACTGCAAATGCCAATAAATATAGTGTATATAAGAACATGCATCAAAAGCATAAAGATCAAAAATACTTGGAAATTGAAGTATTGTATTGATCTAAAAGACAATATTCTGTACATATTCAGTAACAACTTAAAAAGTACAATTTTCCTAGATGCTCCAAATGTAACATATCTTCAGCACTCAGCTAAATTATATTTGATGATTCAGGTATAAAGTAAATGACAATACGAAAGAATAGTATTGCAAATGAAAAGGAAATATTCGAAACTATTACAGTTTAACCATTCAATATCAATTTAAAAACTTCCTATAACATGAATGAATATTTTGATTATTTAAATCTCAATCAATCAATCATTTGACTATGCCCATCGCCCTATTTACAAGTAGGGTTACAATTCTGTTATTACTTTCTTTATAGTAAACAAAGATTGGCCTGTAGCATTACAATCAGGCTATCAATTTTATATCTATTACTTAGTAGCAAATAATGATCAGTCCACAAGTGAATATGCAGAGGAGTAATGGAGACATATCTCCTGAATTGGATGTTGAAACAAGTTATAATGAATTCACAAGCGAATATGTGCACAAGAGCGTAGTTTTGAAGATATATTTCCTGATTTGGAAGTCCAGTCCAGGGAATAGAGGCTGAAAAAGGGGCCTTTGCTTGCAAAAGGTTATGTCTTCTAATTTTTGGATATGTTTTGTATGTCGGTGCCCTAGCAAAAAAACCCAAGTTCGCAACCCCGTCGCCCCTTTTCAAGCGCGGTGGAGCACCAACAACCATCAAAATTCCGGACGTTTTTTAATTTTTTGATAACATCTTTTTACCAATGCATTACAGAGGAAGAAGACTTCATTAAAAGTTGTAGAGCATTACATTTGCTACAACATGAGTAGGTAGATAGGTAATAGGTAAATAGTTAAGGAGAAGTTCATACAAGGCAATCTCGCTGTGAAGCAGGCAAGAGGCAGAGGAACGTATACTTCTTCATCTTTATGGTGGTGACAAGGCAACAACATTAGACACTTTGCGCTATCAGCTTTTTCCAAATCTGCTACTGCCAGCAAGATGCTGCTATACTCTGTCTTGTTTCTATAATTCCTACTAAATTTTTGTCGTGTCGGTAACAATACCTTATTGTGCTCCTCCCATTAGATTATTGTTGTTCTTTGGTTTGCTGTTAACTAATTAATCATATATGTATTTAACTAATATGTTTAATCTAAATCTAACTTTGAAAACGCTAGAAATTTGAAATGGATTGGAATTATAGAAATGAGACGGGGTATATGTACCATGTCTTCCGCACGTATCACCAAGTAAAGACATGGATGTGCGAAATGAAAAACCATTTGGTCTGGAAATGGAGAAGGGACAGTCAGATTTCGACTGGCGATGTCGTTTGGCTTTGATATTTTATTTCATAAAACTAAAAGGTCATACTTTATGTTGTTAATTACAGAGAATAGTGCATAATGTGCCAATTATTTTTGTTCAAAAGAGGCGGATTGCTACGTGTCTAAGAAACTGCTCAAAATGTGCCTAACGTGAAAAAAATGGTGTACTTTTATAAATGGTAAGATGAAACTAAATATGAAACATAACTATTACTTCCAGATTCATGGTCAGTTACATATTGCTCAGAGAAAATATTGTTTATTTGTTTTTTGGACCCCTAAAGGTGTTAGTATTCAAAAGATTTTTAAAGACAGGAAGTTTTGGGAAGAGAAAGTGATTGACAGATTAATCGATTTTTACATGAATCGTAATCTTCTTGAATTGGTTGATTCCAGAATAGAGAGGCAGTTACCTGTAAGAAACGGTAGTGTCAAAGAATTTACTATGGCACTGACGGTTTACGTCGCGTACACGCAAACAACTAAGACAATGTTCAACGAACTTCAAAAGGAGTCGTTCCTGAATTTGCGAAGTCTGTCTGTCTGTTTGTCTGTCAGTCTGTCTGTCCGCATTTTTTTTTAATTCTGAAATTCTGACTTCAGATTTGGATTCTACATCAACAACTAAAGACAACGTGGTGTCTTCGTTTTTTCATATCTCTCCAGAAATTTGAAAAAAGTAACAAAACGGAATTCGTCGTGGTTATGATTTGCATTCCCAGATGTTTTTGACTGAATAGATTCACAAAACCGGTTGGATATATCACACGCAAAGATGCTTATTCTATCGTTTCCAAATCATCCTTCTACTTTACCATAACAATAAAGAGTACAACAAAAATAGATCAACATCGTAATAACAACAATTACTCAAGAATATTGTCGGTTTGTGGGTTGGGGTTGTTTCTAATGATATGAAAACTGTTTACACTTTGGCTTGATAAATCGATGATATGTAGAAAGAAAACAAAATTGTGAACTTCTAATTGTTCTTGAGATGAACTTTTGAGGTCTTTTGGCAAAGTGTTATAAAACGAGAAAAGTACATAATAATATGTGTAAGTTCTATATTCTACAGATTTAGTTGATGATGATAAGCAACAAACTGCAGTCTTGTATTATACTAGTGATTTACTAAAATTAGATAATTTTTGTTTTCATGCATCAATCAAATCAAATGAAATTCATCGTAATTTTAGATAAGTAAAGTAAAATAGGCTTTATCATTGCCTAGCATCTATTACGATAAATTTAATAATGCACTTTTATTAAAATAAAAAAATTAATTCTTCGAAACCCAACCACCGATTTGATTTTTTCAAACGCCACTGCATTTTGGTATTGAAGACCTTTAATTTGATGTGCTACATGCCATATCATCCAATTTAAAATTTGAAAGTGGTGGTGGCTGGAGCTTAAAGGTAGAATTTTAATCGAAAACTTTCTACATAGTTTAGTCCTCCCTTCCGGTATAAGAAAATGTCCTTGGATTTATTCCAATATCTTTTTGGTTTTCAAAACATTCAGAATGGGAAGTTTTAAAATGATCACCCTGTATATTACTACTTTTTGAAAATATAATTGACGGGGATGAACAATTTTTGATTAATTGTATTTTTTATTAATGATAGTTAACTTTTTTAATCAAATCTCTCTATCACATAAAATCTGGTGTCCATGGTTCCGAAGATATGAATTTTAGGTGTACACTATACAGTGTGTCCAAGATAAGGATGCACAGCGTGGGGATCTTGGAAACGGTAAGAGATACAGCATCGGCTAAATGGGATGAAAGTTGGCTAGGTATAGGACCTTTTGTTTGCGTTTGCAAAATTTAGATATCTTTGATAGTTTCTGAAGTATTTAAAAATATGTTGATTTCTCGATTTTTGTTTTTACTTTTTCTTTCATTTATTTGAAGAGATATCGGAAAACTAAAACCACTTTTCCGTTTCCACTTTTTGTGCTCTATAAAATACACTAACAACATTTATGTACAACGTTTCGGTTTCGAGTAACCATCATCAACCCCATTTTTCAAAATGGGAGGAATAACAATTAAAAATTGTTTTGAATAGCTCTTGTTGTCACGATTCTACCGATGTAAACATGATAGAACAGTCATCTGTAGCGCGCTGGGCATATATTGTCCAAAAAAATTATTGCATTTGATTAAAATCCGATAATTTAATAAAAAATTTCATTGCAGATTTTCTCAAAAGTCTTTTGAGCAATAAGCATGTTTCAACAAAGAAGTGCTAGAACTTCTAACTCTACAGCGCGCTGGGCGTAGACACTAACTTTAACATTTTTCTAATTAATTATAATTTATATAAAAGATTAAGAGAATAGGCAACACTCTACATTTAGCTGATAAATGAAAAACACCAGAAAAGACCCCGGGGAATTCTTTCTTCTACCTGCTACTTGTAAGTTGTAAACGTAAGGGATTTTAAGAGCAACGTTCATTGAAAGTAGCAGGTCATAAATCACTATAAATTCAGACAAAAGTATTTTTGTCGGAAATTTGTAAATATGAACGTTTTCAAATCTTGTGTATTTCTTAGTAATATTTAAGTGAGACGATATAGCTTTATCTAATCTTAATAAGTAGAAAAAGACAAAATCTGTTAAGATTCGTTTGTTCATACCCTGGATAATTGATGTAAATAAAACAATAACGCGCAGTTTAGAATATTTATTGGTTATTCATCGCTATTCTTTATCAACTGTGGATGTTAGAAAGTCTAAAATTCATTTAATTACTTTTTATAACGTATGTTGTTCCGTAAAATCAACAACTATGAACTAACAACTAACAGATTTTAGGTAGAATACGTAGTATTAATATGTAGAGTTATGCAGTATTTTAGATTGGTGGCCTATAAAGTAATACAAACAGTAACTGACAAAAAAGTGTTTCATGTACTTACTTTGAATATGCTAAAACAGACTAGCAACAATATCTACTTTATGGTCGTTAATTTCAATAAAAATAGCAAGGATTTGCCTGTATAAATGTATTCATAAAATAATTATGCAAAATACCATGCATGTTACAGAATTATCATCGGGAAAACTTTTATTTTTGCACTCGAACTCTGTAGCCGTCAGAAATATAACTCGATCAAAATGAATTAGAAAAAATCACTCATGCCGTAGACACTCCTGAATTTTTTCAATCATTTTGAGCTCGTCAAATTTCTAGGCAACAACTTCTCGTGAAAATAAAAGTTTTCCTGATAATCCGACCACTTGTGGTATTACTTATGAACATTATCGGGTATGTTACTAAGTTACTTAGTAACAGAGTTTTTGACTGTTTCATAATTCAATAATAAAAAATAAATAAAATAAAAAAATAAAGAAGATTAAATATCATAAGGTCGTTATTTTCAACACTATATCAATAATAAAAATGCAATTTTTACATTATTACATTTTACATAAAACAGGGAAATCCTAATTATGCGAGAGAAGCACGTTAGAATCTGCATTACAATAAAGTGATAAATCCGAACACTTTAGATCTCGATTAGGAAGATCTCAAGCCACTCTCGAGTCTACTAACTCGGGAAGTACAGTTTCAAAATAAAACTTTTGCAATTTGTTTTTCATGTGAAGTTTCCAAAAGTCATCGTCCTTAAATATTCTTTGATAAAATAGGTCTTTTTTTGTACAAATAATAATATAACAGTAACGTCTATTGGTTATGTGTAACTGACCTTGAATTTGGAAGTAATAATTGTGATTGGTTTTTAAAACAAAACTTTTGGGATTTATGTCTGAGTTGCTTAAATACGGTAACATCTTGCTATTTACAGCTTCTTCAACTGTTAAATCCCTTGCAGAGTATGGACATTTCACTTCAATTACTCCATCTTCACCTAGCAAACCATCTGGAGAAGCAGCAAGATAAGGTTCTTCTTGGTCTACAAATAAACCACATCGTTCAATCTTCACATTCAACTTTTCTTCGAAGAAACGTATTGCAATCTCTTCGTTTACAATTCCGTAATCGATCGCTTTGCTTCTTACGTGAGTATTGTAGAGAATATCTTTTACCGTATTAGCAGTAGAAGTGTTAGTTTTCATTTTGCATATTTTCCCAAAGTTGCTGGCAGTGATCCTGCATTTTTTTTCTTTAAACCATTCGGGATTAGAACTTTGACCTCTAGTTCGTAATTCGACTTCATCTACGTCATTTGAAACGTTGGCAAGGAAATTAGTTTTTAACTGGTTTAGTTCCTCTGGTAGTTTATCCAAATTATCAGTAAGAGAACCGTAGTCTAAGTCAGCATTGCATGAATTTATAAATTGTTTCTTTGGAGATTTTCTTTTATAATTTCTTCTTTTTCTTGTACAGAATGTACTAGTATAAAGCCCAACGTTGTTGCTCATTTTGGCATGAGCCGCATCTAGGAATGTTCCTCTTCTATTAAAATTAATCGCGGCGGCATGACACCTAGCATCATACAAGCCTCTCAGAGAATAGTTTATTCTTTTACCCCCAATAAGTTTATTAATAATAGAATTAAAGTTCTCTGCAAAATTACTGTCGACATCGTGAAGTAAACTAGATGCGTGGTTGGCGACTCTATTAACAGCATTAATGAAAGGTTCATATAAATTGCTGTTTCTGAAACTTTCAAATAAGTTTTTCTCGCCAGGTTTGGGTCCACTGCAAAAATACTTATAACTACCATTACTTTCTTTGCATTTCTCATGACATCCAAATATATGACGAG
Source organism: Ignelater luminosus (assembly GCA_011009095.1). NCBI lineage: Eukaryota > Metazoa > Arthropoda > Insecta > Coleoptera > Elateridae > Ignelater > Ignelater luminosus. The sequence goes on from VTPC01000579.1 coordinate 159,398, forward strand.
GCCCATTCTGTATATCCTCTTTTAAATTATAGATTTTCTGCTGTACGCTGAAGTTTTGCTTCTTTCTGTGTCTAATGGCGCTTACTACAGCCGTTCTAAATCTTAAAGCGCTAGTTTTCAAAAAACTTCTGGGTGTCATGTCAGTCCTTGGAGTTTTTACTAGGTCTTTTATTTTATTAGCGTAGTTTCGCAGAATATGATTCCTGCATTCGATCTTCTCTATGAAAAAGTTAGGGCCATATGGTTTTAAGGTGGATAGCTTATTATCTGTAATTGTCACTATTTAAATTTGAAGTATGAATTATACAACAATGGAGAAAATCACCATATAAAGTGGTATTATGCAGGGAACAGCATGAAGAAAGTGTCTGAAATGTTTTCTGTCGAATTTCCAGGCAGACCAATACCCAATAAATCCACTGTTTAACGTTTAGTAAAAAAGAGTCTTCAAGAACTGTATTGAATAATTGCAAGTGCAAAAATGATGCAGATGAAGAAAGAGGGCAAAGAAGATGATACAGAGTTAGACATTTTACTCTCTGTCCAGGAAGACCAAGAAGTACGCAGTAGCTTGGGAGAATGATGGGAATACACTTCACAACAGTTTTTCAGGTTTTTAAAAAAACCAAGTTCATATCTTACAAATATGGGTGCCATCAAGAATTAAGGGAGGGTGATGAAGAAAAAAGGGCTGACCTTTGTTTTGAGATGATAGAAAGGGCAAATAATGATAGGGAATTTCTACGGAATATTTGTTTTAGTGATGAATGTACGTTCACGTTAAACAATTAGCCGAATGTACAGAATTGCAGGTACAGGAGTAAGGAAAATGAACACCGATTTATCGAAACGAGATCCCAGTACCTCCAAAATGTCAACGTTAGGGCTGGAATTCTAGGCCAACACATTATCGAACCCTTTTTTTATTGAGGGAACGTTTACCAGGGAAGTCTTTTTTAAATTTATTACAAGATCGGATTGGACCCGCCTTGGACGATGCAGCTCAAAAAGATCAGGTTATTTGATTTCAAATACACCCATGTAGTTCAAGAGTATTTAATGGACACTTTTCTAAACCAAGTTAATGGGGAATTGTTTGAACATCTTATTTGATATTAGATTAAATACCACTTTATTGTACAAAAATAATTCTGATTTTGTTAGCATTTAATTGTAAATTATAAGTTAATAGCAATAAAGTTATTGATATTGGATGTTGCTGCTGTACTACGCACAAATCATGTTGTAATATCCTTCAAAAAATCTAAATAAAGTTTAGTACTAAAACAATTAGGGAGCCAATATCTAAACATTTCAAAATTAGCATGGGAATTCCTATGTTGCATCTGCTGATTCAGCACCTGGTATGTTTATAGCAATATCCTGCCTTCTGACCCTTACAGTGTACTCTTTCTCACAAAACATTTTAATTTGTCTAGCTCTTAGAAATGATATTCTGAATAATCAGTTTTTTTATTGCGTGTTAATTTGTTTTTCTTTGTGGCAAGTAGCAAGAATTTTTTCAATATCTTTTCAAATAAGCAAAATGGGGTGGGGCACGATTTTTCATTATTACTTTATTCTTAACTAACAAAATAGCAGGATAACTGGATTAAGATGTAGCATAGGGTTCACTCTTTCATACAGTGTGTCCACATCTCGATGCTTACTATTGGGATCTTGGAAATTGTAAGAGATACAAAGTCGGTTAAATTAGAAAAGTTTTGGCTATTTTGGAGATCAGTTTACTTGTGCTTTTGTTTTTTCAAAAAAGTTCACAGCTTACTAGATATTTGCTAAAAACAAAATTATCTTATTTTTTTTAAAGTGGAATATCTCAGGAACAAGCAAAGATAGAAAAGAACAACAAAGAGGGTGTTTTAGAGAATTTACCCCGAAACACAAAAAGTTATTTTTGCAATTATCTTTTGTTTTACTTCGGCAGTGAAACATAAATCCAAATTTTTTCTAATAGAACGCCTATTTGATTTCCATATTACTGAACTGCATGTCTTAAATGCTTTTCAGTGATACATGGTTTGACATACTATTCTTTTGTTTTACCGAGTTATGAAGTGAAAATCATTTTTCATCATAGTGTGCCATGACATCTAACACACAAAGTCGTGGAGTTTTATCAAAGAAATTTATTTGTTATGAAAAAAATTGCTAAAACAAAATAAATACGGTTTTATGGGGCATTAGCTGCTTATTTGATACTATCTGTGAATGCTCAGTAAAGTATCTTAAAAGCGTCGTTTGTTTTGTTTTAGCAATTGTTACATAACAAATTTAACTTATCTGACAAAAATCAATGATTTTCATATGTTTAAAGCCATGGCACACTAAGTGGGAATTGCTTTTTATTTAAAAAAAAATAAGATAATTTCGTTTTTAGCATATATCTAGCAAGCCGTAAACTTTTTTGAAAAAACAAAAGCATAAGTAAACTGATCTCCAAAATAGCCAGATCTTTTCTAATTTAACCGACTTCGTATCTCTTACAATTTCCGAGATCCCAATAGTGAGCATCGAAATGTGGACACACTGTACACATAAGTATTGTATTTTTTTGGATGAATACTTTTTTATCAACTAATTTCTGAATGCAGGTATTCTTAAAATACATGTGAACAGTTGGATCTTTCCGAACATATTTTGCCCTAATAAATTATTGCCTGTTTGGAAAATTTTGAAATTACATATGCTTACACAGAAATAAATTGCCTTTACAATCAAATTTGTTTGATCGAAATCTGTTGTATGGGTTTTGAAGTACGAGCCCTCTTCTCCCAATCTTTAGTGAATTTTGCGTTCAAGAAATGAAATTAGGCATTGTCACGTTAAAAACCAATTATATTCAACCCTACATTCTACAATTTGTTTTAATTTTTGGTTTATCTATTTAAAAGAAACTATTGAGATTTTTTTAATGAATTTTATCGTTCAAGAATTACTAGTTAGTATTTAATTGTTTAAGAAAAAAAAAAGTCAATAATCATAAATTCCAATTCTGTTCAGCACCAAATATTTAACTTCTTAAAAAAATATATTATAAAACAAGTTATTCAATTCTAAATGAAACGAAACATTTTGCTTCACTTATCAGGTAATAACAATAAATAAATTATGCTAGACCATCACAATAGCTCTAGATAAATTCTTAAACTAAACAACATAAATATTCATTGATCATATTTATAAGATAAAGTTTAGATAAACAAGGAAGAACTTGGATTGATTTTTGATTCACTTTAATTCATGTTGATTTCATTCTAATAAAATGTAGAATTGTAAAGACAACAATCACAAGAAATTTGTTTTAATTAAATTTGGAAAAGAAAATACTGCAAAATTTAAATGCAGGTTTTAAATAAACTCTTTAAACTAACAGCCTTCATAATATTTTGTTTTATGATTTTGTTTATGATTTCTTTAATCTAAGTTTCAACTGATCTGCAAAATGCACCTGTTTCAAGTAAGTGTTTAACAGGAATGGAATTGTAAAGCACAAGCGAATCATTTTTTTATGTGAAATATCGATTCTTTGTGTAAAAGAAATTTTTCAAATAAAGAGATTAGCTTTAGCAAACTTAATTCTCTTTAGTACTAATAAATAATAGATTTTTAAAAATCGATTTTCTTACTATCATGTTGTAGAAGATGCTTTGCTTACACTTTTGTGTTCAAAATCAAAAGCATAAAGACCAAAGTTCAGAGTTCAAAGAACAGAACAGTTGGTACAAAAGCAATTTTCCAGTTATGTCTTATCTTGTAAAAAATCAAATTTTCCAGTTGTGGCTTATCATGTAATAACACAAAAGTCAGTAAATATCACGTTTTTCTTTAAGAGAAGTTCCAATACAAATTCGATATGCATGAAAAAGTCTTCTAGATTTGTAAACATAAGTAATTTCTCTAAGGTATGTATTTTAAGCGTAGCAAATTAAACTAATGAAAGTATATCACCACTCTTTATCAATCTGGAATTTTTATTTGACAAACACCATTTGTTCTTTGTTTTACAATTAACAAAAACAAATAAAATTCATTGAAGTGTAAGAACTTGCTGAAAATATATTTTCTGGATTATTAGTTTAATAAAATATTTTTTATTTTGCAATATCAGAAAACCATATACTAAAAGATAATATAAACAAAAACTTCATGTGTTGCTCCTTAATATAAAAGCAACTTCCACATGTGTTTTTAATATTTTGCATATGATTGTATATATTACAACATATTGGTTTTTTGCATATGTTGTTAGTTTGGATTAAAAATCCTACTTCTGCCGTACTATATCTATTCAATTTTAAATATTAAAAAATACTTACCAAGTCGCTTAACCATTTCCTCAGGCACAGATAAGTTTTCATGATCAGGATTTAAATTGGGATAAATAGTTAATGAACATTTATCTAATTTTTGTTCCCCTGTGATACGAACATCTGCTAAAACTCTAACGCCCATTCGGAAATCTTCATACTTTCTCGCCATATTGCCTGTTCCATTCAAATTAATCGTGGGTGTTTGAGGCCTTAGAACCATAACGTAAGTTTGTGCATCAGGTACTTTTACCATTTTACCACTATCACATGTAACTGTAGTAGTTAATCTAAGATTCCTACGTCCGGGTGTAGGGAATTCACGAGAATTGGCATAACCAATTTTTCTTACTAAAGTTTCTAAATTAGTACGATTGTCTCCTTCAACAGTCACTTCGGTTAAATCAGAATTCGTAAGTAATTCCATTCCTGGTTGTAAAAGTTCCATTGCTGGTACCTTTAAAAAATCAATTAATTAGCATCAAGTAATTTATATTGATTGAAATTTCTAGTACATACTTGTAGACTTTCCTTGCATTGATGTAAACAACTCAAGACTTCAGGTTTTTCTGTTTCACCAATTAACACACTAAGTCCAGCCAAGTAACCTTTTAGATGATGTTTCATTTTATTTTCAGAGCCTTGCCAACAAGCACCGACAGTTAATGTAGTATTAATTCCTTTTGTAGGATGTAATGGCCAGTCGTCGATAACTTCTGGATTTTTCTTTTCAGTATGGAATATTTGGCCATCGACAAACAGTTCAACATCAGGGAACCTGACATTAACTGCGTAATGATGCCACTGATCATCACAGGCCTAAATAATACATTTTTATTTAATTATTAATGCATTAAAACTTCAATAAGAATGTGTAAAATATTTAAAAATTGCAAACGTACAAAATATGAAATCCCATTTAAAGAGATTTCTAGTGAACTTAATGCTTTCAAGATGACTCTTTTCAACATCATGCATATAAATATGTGAATTTTATGGGAAGCATCATTAGTGAGGCACAAATGAAATTTTGATGTTCAAGTTTCCTCCCTACAACACATTGAGGTTATATACTGAAATCTTTATTGATTTGTTCTATGTAAATTTGATGATATCCTAGCCCTGCATTTTAATGAAGCCTTTTTTCTTGAAGTAGATAAATTGTACGTATAATGAAAAGCAGTAAGATTACTATCGGTTTCTTTGACAAATATTAAAGCTTTTTTTGTTACTTTAATGGGACAAATGCTAAAAACCACTAGAACAGTTATACTTATATCTTTTTTAATGCTAACTTGTGTCTCTTTTGGGGCAGTTTAAAAATTTAAATTATAGAATTAACACTTAATGTTAAAAAATAAATTTTTATTTGTATCAAATTATGCATTAATATATTAAGGTTCGTATACAATGTCTCACCTTTACATGAATTCTTTCATATTTCAAGTTTATGAACATAAAATGAACAAAGTAAACTGAAAAAATGTTAAATCAACATTTTTTCCACATTTAAATATGAGCAATGGTTACAACACATTGCTCAAGTTTAATATGCAAAAAATGTTGATTTAACATTTACTTTTTCTCAGTACGGTCATTTTTAATATTATACGAATTATTCTACATAAATGTGATATAACGCAATTTTCATTTCAAGTGGAATAGTATTGATATCTTCACAATTCAATTCTCGATGGAATTTATTTTTCATCAATAATGCATAAGGTTTGCCATGCTTACAATGCATCATTTAACATCTGCATCAGAGCAGGAGGACTGAACACCTATCATCATGACGACAAAATGTTAAATACATCAAGAGAATTCATAAAGTGTGCTTTGTTGAATTGATTCTACTGATACTGAAATTATTATTCTCAATAAAATGAGTTTGAAAACAAACATTTATAAATGAAAAATCAAGTTGTACAGTGTGCTGATTAAGTATAGAACAAATTCAATAACTTGAAAAATTTTAATATTTCAAAAAAAACAAAAAGGAGTGTAACGATTTAAATTGTTGGGCATCTTTTAATATTATGCACAAATCAATTTTTTTAAATGGCAACCCCAAAATATTTTTGCAGATTATTATTCGCCAATGAATTCTGTGTACAATAATCTTTAAATTTTTCAAATTTGCTTACACTTTTCAGAGATATTATTTTTTTTTGTTCAGAAAATTTAAAACATTCTAAATCACATTTCAACTCTTTAAATCTAGTAGGCTTGATTTAAATTAAATTAAAAAATCAAGTACACATCATTTAATTTTTAATTTAATTAAATCAAGCCTACTTGATTTAAAGAGTTGAAATGTGGTTTAGAATGTTTTAAATTTTCTAAACAAAAAATATAATATCTCCAATTTGTTTTTTCCGAAATATCAAAATTTTCGGAGTTATTGAATTTGTTCCATACTTAATCAGCACACTGTATAGTTAATTTGATTTTAATGGGATTTATAGATATTCTTAGGTTAGGTTATATCCTCACTAGAATTAATTCTCATCATTCCAGCTGGAAAAACCAAATCGCTAGTTTCATAAGAATTAATAGAATTGATAGGAAAACGGCTGTCCTTGTGGTGCTAAAATCATTTGTTTGAGAAACAAAACATATTTATAACTTCTCTCATTGAGGAGTTGAAAATTTAAATTAAGTCTTCTATCAATTAAAATCCAATAAGAATAGCTGCAATTAGACAATTGACAATCAAAAATTTGTTTATGACAAAACAAATGAAAACAAAAAACTACTAAATCATGATGTGTTGTCCATTTTCTTGACAGTGGCAGTTCAAGCTTCTGATAAATGAACTATACGAACTAATAAAGTTTCTCTATTTTCAAAATTAAATCTTTCTGATTCTTGATGCAATTCAATTGTCAAACTGCTATCTTGGCAATATTCATTTTCCTGGAAATTTCAAGATTTTTTTGTTATTTTAACAGCTGCATTGAAATATCTCCCATCAGTGAAATAATTTCTTTTGATATTCTCAGTTTGAAAGTTGTTTCCAAATTGAAAGGAGGACATAACCTTATAAATTTCTAATAAACATCTTTTTTTCCATTTTGAGCACCAACAGGGTCATGTGAATTCAATTCCAGATCCAAAAGATTTGCCGATTCAAAGCTCAAACCTATATCAGTCTGACATAGCTTTCACTGTGCATGCCATTTACACTGTCTTATTACCATCCCACTGCTATCTGTCAATGCAGTAACAGAATTTTTGAATACAAATCATAATTGAATCTTAATAGTTGAATGAAATTATTTTTGGATGTGGCTGACATTACTTTGTACAAATTAAAACTGTCTTGGGGGTGTTTCATAAGGTTCCATATTAGGACCACTCCTATTCTCAACATTTATAAATGATGTTAGATTTATAAATTCAATTCTATTTGGTGACAATGTATCAGTTTTACACTGTGGTATAGATTTGAGAAATCTTGAAAATCTTTCCAACAAACAATTGTCAGAAATGTATTGTTGGTTTAGTGATAATAAATTTGTTCTTAACGGCAGAAAATTTTTTTTTTATGCAATAAATAAATAAAAAAAAGTCATTAAGAACTTTTAATAATTGCTCTTGAAAAGAACATATCAATTTTTTGTGTAAAAATGTTGCTTCAAGATGTTATTGTTAATTAATTATGACAATTCCAGGAGTATTTCACTTTGTTCAAATACACTTCATATTATTAAAACTGTGAATTATAAAATAACCATAATTAGACATCAAATTTTAAGTAAAAATATTTTAAATTATTCAGTTGCCCTTTCATTCTTTAAAGTGTGCCTTATGGAAATAGCAACTCATTTCACTACAAAATAAAACATAAAAAAATTTAAAATTTTTTTAATTGTAGTTCTTTTTAGGGGATAGATGATATGACAGAAGTTTCATAATTTTAAAAATGTTAGTTTTTGCAAGCATCTTCAAAATTTACTTTATTTACTCTTAGACAGAAATGCCACATCTTGTGCTTTTTTTCTTTTAATTAATAGTGTGATGTTTTAATTTTAAAACAAATGAACTTCTTTTTCTATCAGTTGTTAACAGGACAAAACTTACTTCGAAAAAACTAACTTGAAGTAAAAAAAAGGATTCATTTCATTTAACACTTTAGTCAGCAACTCAAAGATTGTATACCTAAGGGAAAAAAAAGAAAAATAACAATAAAAGTCGCTATGTCACTAAAAAATAATATCCATAAATTTTATGGCAATAAAAATATAATATATCAACTTAAAAATACTCAAAACACAAATCAATTTAATTCTTGTATTTAATACAATTTACTTATTATTCTAAAACTAAAATTAAAAATTTTCCTATTTAATGCTCATCATACATATAATATCCATAATTCCTTCCTTACTTAAAATTGCCACCCATTAATTTAAGTAATTTGAATACAGTCTGAACTACTTAACTGTGAAAGACTTTAATAGGCTTTCCGATTGTTACAAAACATTAGAGACTTAAAACTTTTAAATATAAAGACTCGAGAGAGAATGTTATTGAATGAATATTTATCAGATATAACATAATTATGAAAGTTCAATAAATTGTTCCTTTATAATAATACTGCAGTCCTACAATAATGCTTACCGATCAAATGATCGTCACTACACTAAAATAATTAGTTGAAATTAATTGCTGTTTACTATAAAAAAATTTTGTTGCAAATATTTCTTAGAAGTTTTTTACAAAATGAACAAACTCTTCAAAAGCACACAAAACAAAAATTACTTACTTGTGGCAATTTCCACCTCCATTCGGCAGGTCGGAAAATGTTAAGATCACCTTCTGAGAAATCTCGTCTTAGCAATAAGATCAGCCTACAGTTACGTACAAACAATGCATAATGGTGTCGGTTCATTTCTGCAAATAATAAAATATTTAAATTAATTTCACTTTTATAATAATAAAAATTTTCTTTGTGCACTTACTATGATCATCAGCCGAACACAAGATATGTTCCTTTACATGTTTATCTTGTCCAGAGTGTTGTCCATGACGCATCCAAGTGGCAATTGTAAACGATGACGCGAGGTTGTGATCAAGTACACTCTTGGGAACTGTTACAGCAGTGCTTGAGCCATCAAATTCAAACATTTGATCAGATTCGTGACCTTCATCTGAAATTAAAGGTTTGGTCCATTCTGCACCTAATCCTGGATTAGGTAAAAGATCAACAGCAGACGGTGAGGCACCACATAATTTACGTTGAGACTGTACACTGTAGGTATCGCGATCACAACCTTTACCAATATGTCTAGAAATACACCCAAAACATTAATTTTCTATAAATTAGTTTAATAAAAGCTAAAATACCTAGTAGCTAAATCAACTCGCGTCCTTAATTCACGTACAGTACAAGGTACATCACATAATTCTAAACCAGCAGATGGGAACAATTCTTGTTTACCAGTCATTGGAGCATAATCAACTCTTTCTGGTAATCCTCTCCAGCCCAAACGACAAACACGATTTACTTTTATCGTTACCATAACTGGTAAGCTCTGTCGCATACCTTAACACAATATCAATTAACCTCACATATTAATTCAATTTAATTGCAACTTACCACAATCATAGGCCACTACACTAAGGATATGGTTATGAGATCGTTCATAATCTAGAGGCTCTGTATTACGTATAACACCATCCATATCAATGACGAATGGTTGATCTGATGTCAAGATTTCATATTTGCAGACATCACCAAATTTGGGCGTGCAATCACGATCTGTTGCCTCAACCCGTACAATCTCACGATATATACGCCCTTCATCCACTTGCCTGACATAACTTGGTTCAGAAAATGTTGGTGCATATTCATTTACATCAGATACAGTTATGTGAACAGTAGCACTAAAAAAGAAAATTCATGTTCAGCTGCCTTAGATAATAGAAACTTCAAGGACTCCTAATTTATTTCATAAGAAAACTGGTTATCACTAAAATTATTCATTCGAAGCACAGAAGAAATGCTACAAAAAGAAATAAATTTAGTTTTACGATTACACAAGAAAAAATATAAATACCACAAATTACAAAATTATTGAAAAACAGAACAATTAATAGGGAAGCAATAAGAAAGAGCATCAAGAATTTAATACATAACACATAAAAACTTAAGAGACAGAATTCCAAAGAAAATTATGCAATGAATTTGTAAATAAAGATAAATGAAAAAGAGAATATGCAAGAATAGCTGTACATTATTACAATTCCCAGAAAAAAAATGACAAAATGCAGCAATATTACATAAAATATGAAAAAACAGATTACAGTAAATTATTACAAGCAAAAGATAAATCTGATCTTCCTTTAAAATAGAAAAGAAAAAACAATCAAATTATCCTAACTATTTATAAATTCCAAGCTCAAAATCAGGACTTACATCTTATAAATAATTCAACAACAAATTTCCTGTATTAAGGAGTGTGTACATAAACTATAAATAAATTAATGAGTTATTCCATAATCGCTGACTAAAAAAAATCTGTCTGATATAAAGAATTTTAAAGATCTGTTTATTTTGGATTTCCTTCAATGAATAATTCTAGCAAGATAAAACTGTTATCACGACCTTAGGAAATGAGTCAATATTTATAAATGGAGTGTGAAGTGTTTGCATAATAGAAATTTTATGTCGTTGGTAATACCAGCAGGTGTTAAGATAACATGTTAGGAACAAATTTTCATTGTTCTACTTTTAAGATGGAATTTTTTAATTTATTCTCATAGTTGAAAAAAACAATTTTGTAAAATTAAATAATTGTCTAAATACATTGTACTAACTTTGTACTTTGTTTTCCGTTACATCCAACGGCAGCAATATCAAATTTGTAATTTCTCCTTTTTTCACAATTTAGCACACGCCTAGCTCTCAATTCGGCATAACCATTTTCTTTTGATACAATATCAAAAGGAGCTTCACCATGATGCTTGTTAACAATTCGAAAACCGCATACGGGTTCTCCTACAGCTCGAATTGCAGGTGTCACTTCTACAATAGTTTCGTTTTCTTTTACGAGTCCATGATAACCATTTTCCAGATTATCGATGTCTAATCTTGGTGCTGTGAAAAATAGAAATTTATATTTAAATAGCCCTGAATATACATAAGAAAAAAGAAAAATAAAAAACAAAACCTAGTTGACCATGAAAAACAGATAATAAATAAAACAATTCAGTTTAAATTTTTTATGTCATAAAAATTTTAATTAAAAAACGTAAAGAAGTTCAAGGAAAGAACGATTTTGGGTCAGCCTGTGATTCATGTTGGTTTGATTTTATAAATATAAGAGAAAATATGGGTCAACAACATTTCAATTTTGAGTTGATCTGGCGAGTGGTAAGAAAAAATCGAAGTTCACGTAATAGCTCCGAAAAGTACTTTTTTTATTGTTTTAATTGTTCATTTGTTAGGCGTCAATTTCATGTTTTCTTTTTGTTTGACGATTAAAGTAAACGTGAACTGAAATACCGCAACGGTCCAATGCAGTTGACGCTATGCATGCATAAAAAGGAGATAAAAACGCACACAAAAATGCAATGGGTTACTGAGACGCCATCTTGAAGGTTGTACACCTGTCCACATATTTTTCAGAATCTAGATAAAAATTTAAACGTAAACTAGATGAGATAATAAAGAAAATTCATAATAGAACCAAAAAACTAAAAAACCACCCCAATTCGAGTCTTGTTTTCATAAAAACAAGCAACCGTAAGAATGGAACAGGTATTCAAAGGTAGATCCTTACCTCCGTATTCGAATTTTTCTGTCGATGTTGTTGCGTAGCACAAACTTACGGTAAATACACTTAACACCCTTAAAACTAACATTGTTCTTCAGTTTTTTATTCACAAATTTCTCAATTAAAATGCACTTTTATATATTATAATACAGGTATTTTCATAGCGATGATAAAATAATGTCCTTTATGGACGGCAGCAGTCTCGTTCGTCTGCGGTCGTACTTATTCACGAAGTTTACGAATATATCCGAATTAACCACTCCCACCCTAAATTCATACGCAATACTATATCATGGCGGTGACTTTGAAAGCATTCACCTGTTCGCTGTTCACTGGTTTATCGGTGTTTTAGCAATTTCATGATTTTGCAGTATATGCAATTTATTCCTTTCCAGCCAAAGTAGTTAATATATGGAGGTCAATTTATGTAATATACTTTAGATAAACACGGAACGTTGAATACAAAAATATGCACAAAGCACAAAATTATATTGACAACTACTGTCAGGCTCGGACTGGCCCAATTTGACCTCTAAGTCAATAAATATTTTAACTCCTATACTATCCAGGGTCCCATAAATGTATCTAAAACTTCAGGTAGCTGTGCGCTAGCCTTCATAGATTGACACGACAGAAATTATGGAATTACTAAGGGTTTTCAAATTATAGTCAAACCCTATTTTTATTATGTAGAAAATCTTTAAGGAAAGACTAATGTTGTGGAGTATTTCAACAATTACACCTTGCATACACTGCAGTGGTCACATACAAGAAAACTCCAAATAAATCAATATTTTTATTAATATATTACCCAGTAAACACAGGTGTGACATTAATGTAACAGGTACATACCAACGACAGAACGAGCACTATATCTCTCGATTACATCTTATCGATGTAGCTGGTACGTCAATATACTATGACATCGCAAAGAAGTAGTCAAGTTACATCGCCAGCGCGTAATTTCAAACACATCAGGTAGACGACAATGCTATGACATTGCAAAGGCGTAATTGCAATCACATGTGGTAGATATAGGGTATGCGCTGTATTTGTTACATACTTCTGCATATACTTATATGATAAATGTTAATGACGTAACAATAATGCTTGTTTTACATGTAATTGGTTAATAGAAGATCTTAATTATTTAGACCACTAGCCGCCCAAATGACGTTACGTTTTCAAATCTTTATGCGCTAATTGTTGGTAAATAATTTTCTTATGCAGTATGATGAACAAGTCTTTGGGTCGCGGTTGCTGTGAAATTTTAGTCATGTTTGAAATAATTATATTTTTATATTCTACATTAAATTTTTTCATAATGACATTTCTTATAAGGTTATAATTTCATAAGAAAATTATACTGACACCTGTCAAAATTTAATGTAGAATATAATCTCAGACATGACTAAAATTCCACAGCAACCGCGATCCAGACTTTTTAAAGTTCTTTTCTTCAGGAATACTCACAAAAATACTAATCTAAAGTCATTTTTAATTTTTGCAATTAAATCTCTTATGCTTTTTCCTACATGTTTAAGGCATAAAATAATATGGATGATATTAAAATAATGTTGAATTCTAACATAAATTAAGTCTTAAAATATACAGTGATAAACAAAATTAACATAAAAATAACTTCTCATTTCTATAATTTTTTTGGGGAATTTCGATCTTTAAAATTTCACTTGATTTTGCTGTATGGCCAAAAACCACAGCAATATTTATGTAATTATAGTATATTCTATATAAAAATCACATAGTGAAGTGGATCTTTTAAATAAAGCTAGCAGGATGTACAGATTGTGCCCCGCACAAAAGCGCCTGATCAGGTAGGGACCATTCCAAGATGATAAACAATAATAATTTTTTATACAATGCACTTATTCTGAAGTAAAACTTTATTATTACATATATTGAACGACTTATAAACAAGCAGTAAAGCGGTAAAAATCAATATTTCCTTATTTAAAGGCAAGTATAAAAAAAGTGCAGAATTCGAATAATAGTGAATAATATCCCGTTATTTTAAAGTTTGTCTGATTCACCTGTGAAAGGGGTTGCAAAAAAATTTATGACTTCCTTCTAAGACGTTGTTAGGAAAATTTTGTGTTTACTTTACAAATGAGAAAGAGAGGGCCATGGTCCTTTCTAAGAATGTAATAAAAGTATTTAGCCCGTCTGCATCTAAACAGAAAATTCTTCAAAGAACACCACTGATTTGGTTTTCGGCCTTCGTTCGAGTAAATTCATTCCACAGTGTCCGCAGTTTTTGTGCAAATTTGTCTCGTTTAGTGTCCCTAATTTTAATAGGTAAGTTTAAATTAGCAATATGTAGTATTTGTATTGATTCTTGTATTTCTAAGGATAACAATTTACTGTAAGCGAAATGTCTAAAAGAATAAAGTAAAAACCTTTCAGTACTTTATCAACTAGACAAAAGTACCGTAGATTAGGGCAGTACAAAAATATTATGAAAGCGAAACATACATTACAATTAATCAATAATAAAAACGACAACCTTAATAAAATCTTTGACAAAATTGAAAACAATACTATAAAAGAAACTGACGAGTAATACAGTAAAACCCGCTCAATACAAGATCGGTTATAAGAATATCCCCCTTTAAGAAATAAAAATTCAATGTCCCAAATCAGTGCCATTTAATCCTTAACAAACTTTATCGCTTAAAAGAATATCGCATAATAGAATAATATCGGATAATGTAATAATTTCAGCATGAGAATTAACAAAAATGTATCGGATAATGGAATAATCTAGAAAAAAAAACTGGAAAGAAAAATACAAAAATAGTCGACAAATTATGGTTTATGACCGATGTTGCTTTCTTGAAACATAACGGTACAGGGGTGTCATAAATCTATCAGTCTCTAATAATACATCTAAGAATAAATGTTTCTTTCTTGTACCATTGTTAAATTTACTTAAATTAGTGTTTAAGCCTTTTCTAAGGCTTTTAATCTTCTTTAAAGTATGGTGTTTAGCATTTTAAGATTTTGTCAGTTCTTTCTTTTTACTTCCTCTTATTTAAATTTGTTTCTATGTAGGTACCATAAATAAAAATTTTAACGAATATTGTTCACACAAACTAGTCACAAAAGGTGCTGATTATAAACATTATTATAGTTTAGAACAATAAATAACAGATCTATTGTGCAACCATAAAAAACAATCTAAAATTACTAACTGTTTTGTAAAAACATAATTTTAATTTAATTTATAAACATTGTAATTAAATTAGATTTAATAATTGTTTCAATAAATAATTAATACCAGTATCTTTACTTTTATTTTACTTAAAGCTGTAATAAATAACGCTGAAAAGTTTTATAGTATAAATCTCAAGCGATGTGCAATAACCTCAATTTGTCTTGCAGAATTCTGACAATCCTAAAGTTGGTTAATAGAATATACCGGTTGTTGGAATAATTCTTTGTCCAAACGCTATTCCAATAAGCGGGTTTTACTGTAATAGCATCAATGACAATAATAGTAACACAAGTAGTTTTAGCGATACTAACATTTTAAATTCTGATATTACGATTAATCAATCAATCAAAAATCAGAGGTAGAGCAAATGCTGCCAATAGATACAAAAGAAAGTTTTGGAAAATTAGAAAATTTTCTTCAAAATAAAGAACATGCGGATTTGTTTGTTACACATAATTATTTTTGCTCATTCGTTTTTTTTCTAGAAACTCTTTTTATGTAAGATCGGTGGAGTTGGCTATAAAGGCAAGATCTCCAGAATTTAAAAAATGTTCTGACCAACGAATTTGCTGTAGGTTATTCGTGGTTGCGTCAACGTGGGAATCTCCGAATGGCTGGAACCAAGACGATGAATATCGGACAAAGGTATTCTTTTTATCGTAATATTTATAGCTCGCATATATAAATTGTTTTGTTTTTCAGAAATTGAGCAATGTTGTTCCGAGGGACTACGCCATGCTGCACAGAGATTAAAAAGGGACGAGAAGACTAAAACGAATTAATGTGTTTTAGAATTGTTCTGTATTTTTTCTTTTTTAAAAAAATTTAATAAAACTTTTATTCCAAGTATTACTTTTAATATATTTTCCTTCAAAAATAAAGTGCTATGTAATATCATTTAAATTAGTTATATTAGTAGGCTATTCGTTTTGCAATGTATGTCTTTGATCTTTTCTTAACCTTAATTCCAAATTTTTACTTTTGTTTAAAAATGGAATGGCAGTATTCCTAAACTACAGATCTATTTGATAACAAATTTGAATGATTCAAGAGATTTTGAAATTTTTGCACCACCTATATTAAGGCCTATTCTTTCCACCTCTTTAGAATTTATCGGTCAGATAACTTGAGACTTTTCTTACTTGGGCAAGGTCAATATGTTGTATTAACTTTTATCCAAGCTTCTGAATAATTTATTTTGGTCATCCTGCAACCTTTACAGACTAGGAGAAATTGGTCGCAAGCTTGAAAAAATGTTTTGGGTTATGTAGACGATAAATTTACAAGAAGGTAGAAAGACCGGACCTTAATTAATTAATAGGGCATACTTTGTTACATGTTAACAATGTTACAGTGTAGACGTGACGAATACGTAATTTAGCATATTACATAGTCTTAAAATTAAACGAAACAGGTACATCGAAACGTAGACATTAAAGCGATGTATTCACATAAAATTATGACGATGTACCAACAAGCATATACCCAGTCTGAAGCACGATGGATGTCGTCGGTATGTAACAATCGATACGTAATCGCGATGTACTGCAACTCGTACTGTGTTTCTGACATTACGCGTTATACATAACGCACATGTGCGCAGTGTGCTATGTAACATTAAACAACTGCGTTTGCTGGGTAATATTACAAAACATGTTCATTATAGTCATTAAATGTGAATTGAAAATACCATTGCGAGTAAAATGTCGCTTTGTCTCTTCGTAAAACATTTTTATTTGAATCAGTGGCGGTTTAACATAAGGAGCAAATGAGTAACTACACTCCCTAACAAAACAAACGCGCAATTCAAAACTGGTACCTATTCAATAAAATTTAATTTTAAATCTGTTGCTAAAAATTAAAAACTGACCTTTTAAATGCAAAACGTAACTATTTCTAGAAGTAAATAAGTCGTCTCAACATTCTCAAATGAACGGCGACGACGCGAAGCGGCAGCAACGAACGACGAGCAACAAACGGGCTGATGGCTTAGCATAAGTTGGCTCTGCTCAAGCTGCGGTATAGGAAGCTAATATAGTACAAAAGCCATTGTTAGAAAAAGAAGACCGGAACCCCAACTTCCTGTCGTTGTTACACATCGCCGCAGAAAGGTATTTAGGTACTCTGGTGCAAATTTCAACGAGCTAAGTGTGAGCATGGGCTCCTAGTGGAAATTATGAAAAATTCTAGTTTGTCCACGAATCTTAACTATCTGGCGTTTATAAATTTTTGTAAAGTGACGAAATACAAATTACACCAGCAGTGACGGTGATACCGAGGGAGAACTGGAGACCGGACCGACGACGGAGTCGACCAGCCGAACCTCCAGCAGCAGGAATAATTATGATTTGACTTGACTTTTGACTTGAAATACAAATACTTTGGTAAAAACACCAGAACGCTAGACATGGGCGGTTCCATATAAAACACGAAAACCGTAAACGGAAAATGTTACTTATCGTACCCAATCCTAACCACTTAAAATTTGCGTCATTTTATCAGTCTTTTTATCCTAAGTCCTAAACTTAAAACGCCATAAAGATCCAGTGTGGTCTTTGTTTCTTTAATTAACCTTTTATGCGAAAAACTTCACTTTTTCCAATTTTTTCCAGCTTTTTAAAAAATAGTAAAAAAAGACTTGAAAGTTTGGTTGGGTATTATTGAGAGTTTGTATAATGCGAATTTCAGAACGCCAGAAAGGTACGCCCCTCTCTTGTCCAAGGGCGCCCATTCATTTGCAAAATTTCATGCCCCAGATTGCTGTAAATTCGTATTGCCCAGAATGGGTATCCTTGGGCATAGGAGGGATGGTACCTTTCTGGTGTTCCGAAATATGGATAGGGCCTATGTCTTCTTTTGCTTTTGAAATGCTGCATATGGTAGTTTGGTCTACAAACTGCAGATTCTATCACAACCAATCACAGCACGATTAGGATGTTATTTGTGGGAAAATCCTTCAGCGTACCTTGTAGCTTATGGTTGATTTTTCATTACATATTCATTAATTTTGTCAGAACAAATAAGTTTTTCACAAAATTCAAAAACTTAGGTTAGATAGTTTCTTGCTGTCTTTCCAACGATCTAATCTAACTGATAAAACAAAAAAGCAGCGATTTGAGAAATCAGTTTTTTTTAAAGGAACATATTGTACTTTATTTAATTACTTTCAGTTTTTCAATTGACCAATAAATAATTCGTAATAATAATAAAATGATCAAAAGTAGGCTCGAACCAGGGCCATATTATATCTTAATAGGCTGGCTAGGCTAAAGTTTAGGGCACCGCATAAAGAACAGGCGCCGTGTCGAGTCTAACCGTTCAATTATTTTACATTTACAAATTGCTATCAATCTATAGGACACCCAATTGTCTAAATCCGGTCCTGCTGTGAACAATTCCTATAGTATAGTTGAAAACAATACTATTTTAGTAATTGCGTTCTTGTTATTATGTAATAGTTATTATAGTATATATTCCTTTTTAATGTATACGTTTAAATAAAAAATATTTTGTTTTTTCGCATTTGTAAACCCTACTTTTGGTAATCTAATTATGACTTATTTATTGGTCAAGTAAAAAACTAAAAGTTGTGTTGTATTCAGCATTTCATTATCATTCTAATTATCGAACGATATATAGGACGTTCCACTTAAAAAACTTATTCTTCACATTGCTGCTACCCTAACTTTACAGACGAATAAAGGAAAAATGGTCGATCGGGAAGAGAACGTTTAAAGGACACCTTTCTTGTAAAACACTTACTGTGCTACAAGATGTATACAGGGTGTTAGTAAACTAATAGTATTCCGGGAAACTGGTGGTAGGGGACATCAATACAAACAGAAAAGTCTTATACAACCATGGTCAAATCTCAACGGTTTTTCCAGAAATGATTAATAAAGTTCCAGACTTTCATACGTTATTATTCAATAACTAATGTAGATTCCACTTTAAGATTTGTTCAGAAGATTGGTCTCATCCAGCCTAATAAAAAAGTATTGTAAAATCTTTTTGTAAATTTATTAGTTTAGCCGCAAAAGAACAAAATGCATTACGAAAAATGCAAAAATGAAATTACTAAGAGAATTGGCAACTCTGCATTAGTTGAAAAGGAAATTTCCCTTTCACACTTTCTCTTTCTTTAACCCTAGTCAAGCCAGACATTCCAGTAAATTGCGGGTGGTTTGTTCCTTTTACCGTCAGCTATCTTCTTTTATCTTGGTCAAAGAAGTAAACCCATCTTTGTTCTGCTTTTAAGCTTTAAGTGCACCCCCTAGGAAGTTTACGTACAACGGTACTAGTTTAAACAGAAAAAAAGACAAATTATTTGTACAGGAAATACGCTAAAATTCAAAACATCTGAATTTAGAGCAACAAATAAGCTTTTGCAACCGGCCATGTGATTGCAATCATTTCAGGTTTAGTTTCTTTTAGTGCGCAATGGACGCTTATTACACCCTTACTATTACTTTTCTAAAATCTTTTTGTAATGCTAATAATTTAGATAATTTTTAATCAAGGAATACCTTGACATGCGAAGATGAGTGTAGGTATTTTTTAACAAATCCCCTTTTTCTAAAAAAAAACACGTACTCCTTAAAGTCAAAGAATTATTGAGACTTTCGATATTAGCACAAAATAAAATCATAAGCAATCCAAACAGCAATTAAGCTTGTATTGTTTTCCAATAGACATTTTTCGGTAATCACAATAATCCCCTTTTTGTCTAAGTATTTCAACTTACACTGTATTATTAATTGTGTAAAATTTTGTTGAATGATGGTTTCCAGCAAAGCCTAACATCAAACTAGCTACAAGCAACTTTTTAAATTTACTTTTTTCAATTATTCCCTGAAAACCAACATTAAACAAAAACCACATTTTACGTAAATTTACATTACAAGAGTCTAGTTTTAAACGATTTGTACAATACCGTTCTGTTGCTTAAAGAAGTAACAACCTACACCCCTTTTAAGTAGGTACATACAACAAACAGAAGATTATTTATGGTTTTATGACAAAGGATTCATTCCAGGTAATGGTAAAACTTCTTAGGAAATTGAACTCAACTTTCTAGTGATTTATTAGGGAGTGTCTAAAATAAATTTGCAAAAGGCTATAATCAAGGTTTTAGTGCGACACCGTTGCTAGATAGTGCTAGCTGTTTTTCACATTTTCTCGAAAACGGAGCAAGATAGAAACAATTGTTACTAGGCTTTTCTATTTCAAATGACTTTTCCTATCACCTGTTTCACGGAGTACTATTAGTTTACTAACACCCTGTATAAATTGGTTAGATTTGAGAAATCGAGGAAAATCAAGCAATTTTGCATTTCATAAACTAAGCCTTGACAGTGCACAGAATTGACATATACGACTTTACAAGGATATTTGCTAGAATCCTTTTTGTAGAAAATCTTATGCCCTACAAAATCGTCTATATTCACTTTTGTCGTATCTGGTTTAGTTTGAGAAATATCTGTCCATAAAATTCAAAATCCCGAGTTTTCTTTTTCTAAATTGCTCAGCCCACACAAACAGTTGAGAGGAACACAATAATTCCTTGTAAAGAAACTCCAAGATAATCGATTTTCAATGATTTCATTATCAAAATTAGTTCATTCCCAAATACCTTATTTGATTGACCTTAGAGCACGCGCGCGTCCGAACATCACTTTTAACTCGCCGCTGTCACGAAAAAAGTAGACATTTTTAAAAAATCTAATCTTTTGCGTACCAAAAATTATCTGTAGCATAACTATAATCAAACTTTGATTAAACTGTTGCATTCACGATAACACAAAGAATAACTTAAAATAAAATTATTGCAGTACATAGAAATGAAATTAATCAATTCCATTAAAAGAAATTTTATTAAGAAATTAAGCAAAATATTTTTTTATTTGTAAAAGTCTATAGTGAGTACGTTTTGAATTTTCCTTTTAAGGCAAGTGTTACCTAAATCTAGGGCAGCTTCTTTACAGGATTGTAATCTTACCGACTCTTCTTGTGCATACGTATCCTAAAAGATCTATTCTAGATTGCTCCACTTTGGTTTGTGTTGCTCTGTGTAAAGTGAAAAGGTTATTTACAAAACCATCTTCCCTGTTATGGTTTTTGGGGGCGTCATACGGTAGCTAACATAAATTCCCAAAGGATGATTGAGTGACCCCCATGCCTGGTTGGAAGCTCAAGAGGAATCGACCCGCCATGTTAGGCTTTGGAGTACTCAAATACCTAGTTAAGATAGCCTTGATTATTTATACTTTTATTACTCAATACTTATTTCTAGATTTCGCCCCCTTCCCCAGCAGGATTTCTGCGGACGCTCATGTGCGCTATGTTAGGTTAAATAAGCGTTTTTCTGTGTCCAAAGTTCATAATATGAGCTACATGATTTCTGCACGTTGTTTAGAGGTTTTTCATCCATGACTCGTGAAAGTTAAGATATTTTGTTTTACTGCTCGTGTCAAAGTTAAAATGAATAACTTTGCTGAACATATCAATTCAAAATACTCACTCCTTAGTAATGAAATAGAATACAGTGAACTCTAAATTCTCCTCATATTCTATTTTATTAATCATTATAAGTATAATACAATTTCCTAATTTAGAGTAGAAATCACACATTTTCTAATTAACTCATTTCTTAAGTTTCAAAAAATGATCTCATTGCACCTTATGATGTTATTTGCAGTGTCGAACTGGAACTCCGAGTTATAAAAAAATTTGTCGGTGAACCTTTGCCTTATGTGGTGCCCCAAAGAGCAATGAAACCAAACTGCAATAACTTCTTAAACCTAACAACCTGCAATAATATTCCTTCATTTAATAAGTACCTAGTGTCTCCATATTTTATGAATTCCTGTTAGGCCTTTCTGGCCCAGTTCGACGGGATGCCCGCTGGTTGTGTTTTCAACGTGCTCTCTTTTGCCCGTTAAGCAATCGTCGTCATCGTTTTACTTTCTTTTACTTTTTAACTTTCCTTTCTTATTATTCTTATCTATTTATCGTAATAACAGGAGAAAGCCGCAACATTAATAAAAAAAAAAACTCGTATCTATAAACTTTGTTTATTCCAAATTTGAACCTTATCCCCTGGAACCATTACAAATGAATCCACAAAACTCCTACGTCGTGCTTTCCTTTTGCTTTTTAACCTTCTTAAGATAAAGTTATTGTAGATCCAGGATCGCGCTTTTACTGGGGGTTACTTGTGGCGATCTACCATCGTGCATCAGGTTTTCAGTGAACATTTGCAACTTCTCGTTTCATGTCTCGTATTAAACGTTCGCTTTAGCCTCAATAATATAAAATTCGTTTCCATAAGAATTAATAATTTCAAACTTGAACTTTTCCTATGTTGTGACCTCAACGTGCCCTCTTTCGCCGCTTCGCAGCTACCAATCACCCACAGAACTCCTACGTTGTGTTCCGCCTATGGTAGCCTACCGCTGCGCTCAACTATTTTAAATAACGCCGCTTTCGGCGGTTATACCTTGAACTCGTCTTGAACTTTCTTATCTATCGTGGAAATAAGAAAGAAATAACCTTATAAAATTAAGTTGCTATCTTAGAAAACTATTAAATCTCCGCCTGAATTCGTCGTGTCTTCAATAAACGCTTTTTCATCGTTTTGCAGTGCTACCCATAAAACACGCACGTTCTCTTTTGCTTCCTTTTACTTTTTGATTTTCTTAAGATAAGTTATCGTGGATCTACGACCACGTTTCCGTTTGTTTCCGGTCATATTTCTAGTTCTTAAATCTGTTTTGTGTACTATATCAGAATTAGATTAAGTAATTTCAGATGTTTCTGGTTCCTTCTTGTTTTCAATATGTGTAAAATCATTTTCCTCTCTATATCCTCCTCTAGACGCTAATTATCTATTTGAGATAGTAGTTTCTCTACCATCTGGAAACCTTATGTATGAATAATATGGATTATCTTCGCTGAGTTCAACTTCTTTAACAAGAGAGACAAACTTATTAGTTCGGTTATGGTTCTTGTGCAGTAACCAGGTTGGTTAAGATTCTCCATTCGATGATCTTCTTGGATGGATCAACATTCGTTCATGAGATGTTGCATTTGTATATACAGTGTGTCCGAGGATTGAGTTGACAAGAGGAAAAACTTTTTTATTATTGGTCTTAGAACAAAATGTCACTCTTGATAAAATTTTCTGCTTGTTTCAAAACCTCTGATAATGGTAATATAATTTTGATTTTACCAACAATAATGAAGAAAATTTAAAAAAAACCGCATTATCTTTATATATATAATTCTTCTGTACGTGTGTATGTCACTGAACTCCTCCTAAACGGTTGGACCGATTTTGTTGAAATTTTTTGTGTGTGTTCAAGTTGATTCGAGAATGGTTTAGATTCGCAATTTGACCCGGTTTTTCAATTTGGTCCAATTTAAATTGTTTATTTAAATATAGCCGATGTTACGGCGAGTAGTACCTACGTCCGCCGTCAGAGGGTACTTGGCGTGCGATCGCCATGTTGGTCTCGGTCTATCGGATGTCTTAGCTGGGATTCGTGGCAGGAGAACAACAATTCGCCATGTTGCGAAACTCGGCAGATGGCGCTGCAGTCGGTATCTCGACTTGAATGAATTTTTGTGTATGCATTCATTCAATTATTTCATTCATTTTGTGTATGTATTCATTCAATGCATTTAATTGTTTTAAAGCTTAACCAATAGTAAGAGAGAAAAGTTCCGTGGTCAACCAATAAGGAATCGTGGCCCGTTTTTTGCGAGTTTCGACTAATGACTAACTTCATTCGTTTATTTTTAGACATTTTAATTTGAGTGTATTATATTAAGTGTGTTTCGTTATTTTGACATTTTAATTTTTTTGTACGGTGTCTTTTGATATTTCAGGTGTCGCATTTCAGTGAATATTAAGTGTATTATATTCACATATAAGTTACGTACATAAAACAATGCCACGTCTACGTGGACGAGGAGGAAATATTGGTCGACGGACTCGGAATTCACAATTAGTCCAGAATCGTCGGTTAAATAGATCGGCAGAAGATCAATTGACGGACAATGAAAATTTAAGGAGTAGTTATTTCAAAATAAAAAATAATGGAATTATTATATTATTTGTCTTTCATTTTATACTTTGTTTAATATCCTAATCGCTTGAAATATCATGCAGGACTGTTAGGCGGAACGAAGTTCGTCGGGTCAGCTAGTTTTAGTATAAAAAAACGACTAAGTTCTAAATTTACTCAAAAATCAAATTACCATGTTTGAACTGCAACTGTAAAAAAAGCTAACATGGCAATCTGATTTTTGAATAAATTTAGAACTTAGTCGTTTTTTTATACCAAAATAATGCGTTTTTTTAAATTTTCTTCATTATTGTAGATAACATCAAAATTATATTACCATTATTGGAGGTTTTGAAACAAGCAGAAAATTTTATCAAAAGTGACATTTTGTCCTAAAACCAATAAAAAA
>VTPC01000579.1:194221-218999 GCA_011009095.1 Ignelater luminosus
CCCCCTGGACAGTTTACAACTTTCTCTTCTTAAATCTGAAGTTGAAGAGATTAAAGAAATTGCGATAGCTAGCCCCAAATATGTTTAACATGCAGGGTTGTTGAAATGCAATTAGTAAAAAAATAATAACATAATTTATGTCACGAACAATTAGACTCCAGTCTCACAAGCAACATTTTAATCCCTCATTATTATTTAGTCACTTGTATAGAAAACATTTTAAATGGCAACGAATACACATACTACTTAAATGAAACATGCGTATGGAAGGTACTACTAACTATCGCCTCTGTATTTAATTCAATTCAATAAATTCAGCCAATTTTTATTTATGTAGCATAATGATTATTGAAGTTTATGGTTCTTTGGAATTTTACAGAAAAAAATCACTAACAGTAAAATTTTAATACTTTTCCGTTTACAGATTAAAAAGTAAAAGTTATAAATGTGTGCATTGGTTATTTATGGCATTGTAGAAACCAGAAAAACTATTATACCCCTCACATAAATAGCAAGAACTACCTGCTAATGATAAGGACAGTCAGTCAACCCCTATCGAATTTTGCTTAAGTAAAAGTATGAGAGCAGGACCGGCTTGGCCTAGCCATTAAATTTCAATCGCATTTTTCTCGGAAACTATGCAACTTTTACCTACCATTTTTTATCGCAAATGTATGTACTATCACACCACTATCCACCTTTAAGAAAATACCCTTTATTTCGGAATCACCTTGTATACAGTATGGGAAGAGGAGAGCTGAAAATAGTAGTAGTAGTAATTAATGTAAAAAATGCCGCCGTAGGCGGCCGGCTCCTTAGAGGAGCTGAAAATAGAAAAATCCTTAAGAGATATATAGCTCTAACTATTTGAAAGGTGAACTGTTGCAGTTATATAGCATTGTTCACAGTTATGTGTCTACAAAATGACAAACAAATTAACAACAACACTGTGATTATTTCATTGTCCTCATAGCATGATTCATTTTCTAAATTGTCATAAACTAGTGGTTAACTAATTTTATTTATTGTGACTATATTAAAACTCTTTAATAGAAATTAAGAGAACGCCAACTAATCCATGCAAGCCAATATTGATAGTGCTTGATGATTGGGAACAGCTATGATTTGTGAGACAGTGACTTGGCAGTTGAAATTGCTCACTCTTCTCAGACTATTACCTCCCCTTCTAACTACCACATCTATGAATTGACATGGACTATTTACAAGGCACTGTATACATTGTCAAATTCATTTCTTTCTACATAAACTTAATCAAGATAATAATACAACCTAATAAGTTTGAGAAGTATATCACTGATAAACTGAATGACAAAACTTACTATGATAAAACCATATTTGTGGTATGTGCTCTTTTTGTATTTTGTATTAGTTGTTGGAAAAGTTAATTAATTCAAAATCAAATGAGAATCTGTTTCTTAGAAACTGTTTAGTCCCATTACATTTTCAGAAATGTCATATCTATAGTGTACCATTGTTAGTGGCAAAGTCATAAAAACTTCTGTAAGTCTTCAGATATTAGAACTTGGGTAATGTTTTACTTTCAAGAAACAAAAGCATAAAATGTATAATACAATAAAACAATTATATTTAAAATAAAAAGAAGCACACAATTCTTCATGTCTATAATCATTTTCCTGACTACAGCTTACAAAGTTGCTTCTCCTTCAACATCAGATTTTTGCTTAGTACATCCAAAAAGCAAGATACTGAAAGCATCACAGAAAAGAAAAACAGATTCCCTTACTCTTATTAGTACTTAATCGATTAGAAATAGAATGTAAAATACTAAACATTTCGAAAACGCTACATATACCCCATCTGATGATCCAGGCTCATGAAACAACAAATCAAATTCTGAGTTCTCTTCCCTAAAGGTTAAGAAATATCAGAATGACAACAAGAATATCATCAATACAAATTCAAAGGTTTATACATACTAGACATAATTTCACAGTATACCTGTACTATTCTGATTCATCCACATACTGAGAAGACCTGTGCCGTGACATAAAAGCTAGAACTGTTGAGTGTGCTTGCAGCACTCACAAAGTTCGAGTTATCTGTCTTTGTTGAGGTCTTCTACTATTTTACTAACAAAGTGCTATAGGTGAATGTTATGGGAATGAAATTTTCGTAGAGTTCTAGTCAAGTCTGTAGGTTACAGAGAGAAGTAAAACTTTAAAGAAAGTATAAGAAAACTAAAATCTAACTAGATAAATTCAATATAAAGCCATCTTCTTGCTCTGTAATATTTCAGGAGTGGAAAATTGTACTTGACTTGGTACAAGCCAAGTGTAAAGTTTAGTATCTAACCTCATGTGTTGCCGCTATCAACAAAGTATGGTTTCCTACTTATTAAATTTCATAAAAAAACTACATTAACAGACTGATTTACTTGGTTTAGTTTTATTAAATAAAACAGTACATTTGCATTAAAACATACTTACATGATTCTTTTCCACATCTTAATTATGAAACTTGCACTCACAAGTCTCATGCCTCCGGCTTTTTGCCCATATGCAAACTACGTGTGCAAGAGGTTGAAATGGTATAGTTTCAAAGCAAAACAGGAAAGCATGCCTTCCTTCAAAATTATGCCATTTAGATCATTTCATTTGTGTTGTTTTTGTCCTAAAAATGTTTTTTGAATATTCGATGCATTTTTTATGATCATATTTTTGTTTTCTAGTTTATACACAAAATTGAGAACCAGTTAAAATGCAGCAAGTTAGCTTCTAACTTGTCTTATACAGCTCTTCTGCTTAAAAGCTTTTTAAGAGAGAGGTGAGAGTAAAGTTTAAGTTCACCTGGAGCGACATATGTAAATGCCAACATTGACCCTGTTTACTCTTAGTCCAAGAATTTAATAATTCAGTATTCATTAGGTTTTGGAAGTATACTGAGATTCACTTCTGGAATTACCTATTAGTAGCTAGATAATACTTCTATCCTAAGTTGGAACTTATAGTTAGCCTCTGAACATCCCAATGCTATCTATACCTAAAGTAGGCCTCCTAGAAACAGTTTTATTATCAGATCAGTGGCGGCTCGTGAGTTACGAAACAGGTGAAGCGCTTTGAATTAAAATCTTAGAAATGAACAAAAATTTAACAAGATAAAAGGTGCTTCTCTCATCCCAAAATCAGTAAAATACCTACAACAATGAAAAATAACTTACCTCAGTTTAACCTTTTGTAGATGAGATCTATTCTTCGATCTTTCAAGGCAGCAAACTTGTTGATAACATCATCATGAGATGGTTGAGTCCCTGTTAGATATTGCAATAATTCTTTTTGAATGGATATTCTTTCTAAATGTGAAAGTCTTTTCTGCACCATTGAATTGCGCAAGTATGATTTGATTCTTTTCAAGCATGAGAAACTTCTTTCTACTGACGAACTTGTTGATGGTATGGTAAGAATCAGACAAAATAGTTTATTGTTGTACAATAAAGGCATTACTTCCTGGAGGTTCTTGCTTCTATATTGCTGATCAGAATATATAAACTCTAATTTGTTTTTCAGTCTTTGTATGTCCGTATTACTAAATAAACTGGAATATGTTGGTTTCAAATTATGAAGTTTTTCCATTGGAAATAATTTAGAATATTCATCAAACTTAAAAACATCAGCAAGAGAAATGAATAACAGTTTATCCATGTCTTGAAATCTAGTGTCTATTTGCATCAGAATGGTATACCTAAGATTTCATAAAATAGCAGCTTATAACTTTGGAATATTTGCTCATCAGGCAAGGCATCTCCAACTTGCCTTCTTTGATTAATAAGAGTTTTTATCAAAGCTTCATTAAATATTCTCTTACATTCAGTTTCGTTTCTTTTTAATTGAAATTTTGCCTGGATAATCTTAATTTGTGAAACACAGTAGGTGATATTCAATGATTTCTTTTGTAGTATTTCAAATAAAATATCAGTTAATTGGAAAACTTCATTAAACACCAACACTAAAAAGGTAAATTCAAAATCATTAAATTTGTTTAAAAATCTTTCTGACTGTCGAGTCAACATTTGGCCAGAAAATAGATCGTTAATGATGTGATCAAAAATAGCTTTCATCCCATTCCACTCAGTCATAACTAGGTTTAGAATTTTTGAATTTGTTTTCGAATCACTGAATCAGCTACATAGGTTCTCTTAGCTGAATGATGAAAGAATAATCCCACTGACATTTGCAAAGAATATTCAACACTTGGAAATTCTCAAAACACTTTGTTGCAGAACTAAGTTCAATCGATGGGCTAGGCAATGTACAAAAAGTGCTTGAGGGGCAATCTCTTTAATTTTTGTCTGAAAACCATTCAAATGTCCAGTCATCACACTGGCACTATCGTAACACTGAGCAACTAATTTTGATTGATAGTTGTATCGTTTAAGATTATTATGAACTAGATCAAATAACATTTCTGCTGTGCAATCTGAACTGATATTGTGAAATCCGAAAAATCTTTCAACTAATATTCCAGGAAAATTAACATATCTAAGTATGATAGCGCTTTGAGATTTTTGAACTATATCTGTAGTTATAAGTATTTCACTTTAAATAATTAGATGTATCTCAATTAAAAATAGTTTAACATAGGTAGACAATTATCCTTTAACATGTTATAATACTTTAGCTTTCAAATCAAAATCATAAGTAATTTCTATCATCTCTACTTTCTTCTTTTAATCTTCTATGACAAATTTAACCTACAATACCCATTAGTACGTATTTTATTTTACATCACATTTCATAATTAGGGTATCTCTTATCAGTCAAACCAACTATTATTACGATTACCTTTTTACTAAACTTCGAGGATCTAAACTATAGTCTGTTCGTTTTTCTTTGGAAGAAGATTGGCCACTGTTAAATTACCTCATTTAAGTTACATCACATTTAATGTAAAAGTTAAAATCCATGCAAAATATCTCATGTCAGATAAAAACATCAATATACACAACATAAAAAAGCCTTAGAAAAAATGTTTCATTTGTAAAAAACTACAAAATTAGCAAACAACTATAACTTATGTTATGCAAAATTGACCTTCTCATGGTTAATAAGAATGGCCAAGTATTATCCAAACCATCGCAAGGTTTCATTCCTTATTGTAGAAATTCCATTTATTTGTTCAAGATATATGTAAATGAACTAACATGCCTTGATATAATACAAATAAAATTTAATATCATTAAATTAAACAACGGTTATACCATTTTCCTATTTTAACAATTCACACTCAGATAAATATCAATTTGATTACCTGCTCTTAAGACACTGCATCTTTAATTGCCACCCTTAGATTTACGTCTTGTTTCTTGGACGGCCGCTACTAAACTTTTAACAGCCTCCTCATGTCCTTCAAAACTATCAGCTTTTCTTAATGGCATCGGTGCTGGTGCTGATAATTTTGGGCACATGTGATGTCGGCGTTTTGGGGGAAAAGTTTCCCAACTACGTTGTTTTTGAGCCATAGTCATATTTTTACTTCTTCTATTAACAACGACTATTAAAGTTTTATCAGGACCTTCAAAACTTGATCGACGACTATTAACAGAACCGGTCGAAAGTGAATCAGCAGAATCATGACGTGAATAAAACACATTGTCTTCACCATCGCTATATGGATACACCTTAGGTTTCCGCTGTTTTTGTTGCATTCTCGTTTTATTCTTGCATTTTGGACTGCTAGGGCTTGAACGGGTTTCTGAATGCACTAACGCTTTAACGCTCTGACTTGAAGTTTCCGAAATATGCTGATATTCTGATTCAGATCGTGCTTTACGAGCTTCAATAGGAACTTTAGGGCAGGTGTTGATTTTGTCACAACTTTTCCCCATTTTCTTATACATCATTCGTGGTTTGGAGCCAGGTTTTGAAAATGAATCCAAACGAGCTTTACTAGCTTTTATATCTTCTTTGACAGATTTCCATTCACTTTCTGTATCTGACTTGGAATGCAAGCTTTGTGGTGTTTGGGCTGATTGTCGACGACATATAATGTCATGAATCTTCTCACGGATTTGAGATTCGAATTTTTCAATATTTGATTGTGTTCCAAAATGCTGTGGTTGAATGTATGGTGTCTGTAACAGAATTTTAAGATGAATCACATCAATTTTGTTTTATCACTATAAATAGAATTTAATATTCTAGCAGTGTCTTTTATCTAACATCTTTCGTCAAATTCTGCTATATTCATTAATTTCTTTAATAGAAATTCTAAGGTAAGATACTAAGTACTATAAATAAATTAGGCATTGTAGCATTACAGTTATATATGTACTAGAGGAATAAAATATAAAATAAAAAAGCAAAAAAATTTGATTAAAATAAAGTTTATGAATACTTACAGAAGTAAAATCTTTTTTACTCTTCTGTGGTGTCATCACAGATTTTTGTGGTGTTGTAAGAGGTTTATCAGTTTGCCCTGCTGATTTGCTTCTTTCACGTTCTTGAACATTTGGCCTAACTTTCTCAAGTAATTGAGTCAACACACGACTGCGTGATCTAGGTAACTTATTCAATTGCGTACTCGACTGTTTCAATAACCCAACGTTTTCTAAAAGTGATTGTAAATGTTGTGCTTGCTCATTTAATTTTTCACTAGGTATTTGCACAGAAGGTCCAGCAGGTGTTAGATTCTTAACATAAGGTTCTAACTGGGATGCCACATTTCTTAAATGTTTCAGTTCATTACGTAAGGTCATAACATCTGCTCTTTGACAACTAAAAACTTCTTGCTCAACACGTAATCTCCACAACTGTTCTTCCCATGATGCATCAAAAACAGTAGCCATTCGTTCAAGTTGCTGTTGCTGTCTTTCCAATTGTTGATCCAAAAGAGCACAATCTCGATTGAGCACTTCATATCGTGCAGAAAGTGGAGGTGCTTGTGCTTTTCGTAGAGCAAGAATATCTTTATGTAATTCACCTACACGGTCTTTGACTACATTGAACTGTTGGTTAAGTTCACGAATTTGTGATTCAAAGGAACGACAGTGAGCTGCGAACGTGCCTTCACTGTCCAATAATTTTCCTTTCAAAATATTCTGTTGTCGTTTTGTAGGAGGAGGGGCAGTCTCATATACCTGAGAAGCTAAAGAAAAATATTTGATTATAATGCTCATTATTTAACAACCATAAAGTATGAAGAATTTATTGAATTTTGCAAATTGTATAGTAATAAACCTAATATAGTGAAAGATTTTAGAACATGATTTCCTTTCTTTGTTTTCCTTTAATTGCAAGATATGTAGAAAAAAACATTATTTGCAAATTTGCAAACTTTTAAGTAATAAGAATTGTAGCAGTTGCAGTATTTGAAATCACTAGTGGTTGGTATCGCATGTATGTACTTTAGTGATAAATTACTAAAACTTGTATAAAGATCAGTACTTTAATTTACAAAGCTTTGCTAAATTTTAGTTAATGTTCTCTTAACTAATAACTGCAATAAGAAAACGGTATTAATAATAATAAGTGCTCAAAAGTGATTCAATATTGCATTGATGAATTCTACAACTATTTCTCATCTAAACATACTAAAAAGCCCTTATCATCATCATCTGTTTTGTTATGCATCATTTCAATGATGGTGGACAAAAAGCATCAATTTATTGATTATAAATTTTACTAGATGTGAACTTGATATTGGAAAAAAGTATTGCACTTTGCTTTTCATAAAAAACAGGAAAATCATGTTTTCAAGAAAAATTGATATACAGTGTGTCCACATTTCGATGCTCACTATTGGGATCTTGGAAATTGTAAGAGATACAAAGTCGGTTAAATTAGAAGAAATTTGGCTATTTTGGAGATCAGTTTACTTATGCTTTTGTTTTTCAAAAAAGTTCACGGTTTACAAGATATTTGCTAAAAACAAAATTATCTTATTTTTTTAAAAGTAAAATATCTCAGGAACGAGCAAAGATAGAAAAGAACAGCAAAGAGGGTGTTTTAGAGAAATTACTCCAAAACACAAAAAAATTATTTTCGCAATTGTCTTTTGTTTTACTTCCGCGGTGAAACGTAAATCCAGATTTTTTCAAATGGAACGCCTACTTGATTTCCATATTACTGAACTGCACACCTTAAATGCTTTTCAGTGATACATGGTTTGACATAGCTATTCTTTTGTTTTACCGAGTTACAAAGTGAAAATCATTTTTCATCATAGTGTGCCATGACATCTAACACACAAAGTTGTGAGGTTTTATCAAAAAAATTCATTTGTTATGCAAAAATTGCTAAAACAAAATAAATACGCTTTTATGGGGCATTAGCTGCTTATTAGATGCTATCTGTGAATGCTCAGTAAAGTATCTTAAAAGCGTCTTTTGTTTTGTTTTAGCAATTGTTACATAACAAATGTAATTTATCTGACAAAAATCAATAATTTCATATGTTTAAAGCCATGGCACACTAAGTGGGAAATGCTTTTTATTTAAAAAAAATAAGATAATTTGGTTTTTAGCAAATATCTAGCAAGCCGTGAACTTTTTTGAAAAAACAAAAGCATAAGTAAACTGATCTCCAAAATAACCAAATCTTTTCTAATTTAACCGACTTCGTATCTCTTACAATTTCTGAGATTCCAATAGTGAGCATCAAAATATGGACACACTGTATGCATTGATCAAGTTGAAATATTATATCTCAAAAACAATTAAATCTAATGAAAATAAATAAATAAATGAAGCAATAAAAATATTTCCAAAGAGGAAATACATAAAAGTTGTTCTCAACTTATAGTGGGAAATATACGTATCGTAATCATGCAAGCATTGACTAACATACCTCCAGATGATTATTTCATCCTTGTTTGGACTCATCAGTGGAGGATAATGAAAGTCAATGCTTGCCTGCTTCATAGTGCTTATATACTAATCGAGTATAACATTTAACAGCATGAAAATACTAAGGTATGAAGCAAGATTATATCATATTTCAGGAAATTGATAACCAAAATTATCCTGAAAGGTTAGGGTAAGAAAATAGTATAATATTCAATTTATATTTATAGCCAGAAAACAATGGAGGGGAGTTCTACAAGTTTTGAACAGAGTTCAAAATGGATAATACCATACATAATAAGTGGCCTGCTCAAGGATACATATTGAAAGTACTACAGGAGTGCAATCAGAAATTTAGGAGTCTCAGGAATGTTACTGTGCAAGTTGTGTGATACTACTAACAGTTAATGAATAAGGAATTATTGATTTCTTTTATAGTGTACCTATATGCAATTTATATTTTCTCTTCATTGTTTTATAACTGAATGTTGATTGCCTTTAGCCTCTTTGGGCATAGAAAATAAATTTTATACAGGGTTTAGGTACACCTCTTCTCCTAAATTACATGGTAGATCTGTAGATAAGAGGTAAACTGATGACAATTGACAAAAAGAATTTCCTTTTAAGTCCTAGGTCAATTATTTAAATAGATGATGACATCAAATGACTAACAGTTTCTGTAACAACTTTTGAATCTCTGAACTAACCTCACTTACTAGTATAACTAAATGACCTTTACTTAAAAAATAACATCAAAATTAAAAATTGTTGCTACGTACATATAAAATAAGTAAAAGTAAAAGAGTTTATGTTATCTAACCAGACCATGGATTCCTGAGAGCAATGATTAATTCTACAACCCAATTGGGTAGACAAGACAGAAAAACATTGCAGATACACAGTGAATATAGGTTTGTTCATCTGGCTTGTGATAAGTTGTACTTAGTTCAAGTTAGTGACGTCACAAGAACAAGTTGAGACGATCAAAGAACATGTTTGCAACTAAACGCTTTCAGCAGTTTTAACCTGTTTTGGTAGATTTGTAGTTTTCATCTGACATAACCTAAGTTTCGAATTTCGATCAATCAATAATAATAAATCAATAACTAGTTGTTTTTATCTTAATAAAAAGTAATTGTTTTTATTTTTTACTTAATTCCCAAAAATTATCTCATAAAAATTTTTAGGTTAGGTATCTGTATATGTTTACATTTTCTGTAACGCTAGTTGAAGATCAAATTCGCCAGTACAACTTGTACTTGCTCGAAAGATGGTACAGATTGAATGTGTTTGGAACCTGAACTTTAAAGTCAGCAAACAGCCGACAACTTGTTTAGTGCAAAAAATGAACACGCCAACTTGTGATATCTCAACTTATTACAACAAATGAACAAACCTTATGACTAGTCAATTGTATAATGTGAGTGTTGAAATGCAGTTATGTTTAACATTTGAACTAACTTGGTGCAATTTCACCCCTGGTTGTCCACAGTTTGGCTATAACCAATCTTAACCAGTAATCTAACCTAGCTTTTGAATTTACTGTGTACACTCATCCTAAGTGTGGTAAGGTAAGAGGAAGGGGGGAGGGGTTCCTTAAATTAGGTAATGCTTGTGGGTGGAGAGTGTTATTTGTTGCGTTATGTTACATTACAAGAGGGTAACTCATTTCTGGAGATTTCTGAGGCTAAAAGGATTCTTCCTCATGTCTGTTTAATAAATTTAAGAAGAGAGCAGCATTATGTAATTATCAAAATGAGGTTTGAAGTTGAATTACAGGTATGTAACAAAGGGGAGAGACGAGGTTAAAAAGAACCCAATCTTGCATTACATAGAGGGATTTCCCCCTGCATGGCTTTTGCAAATGTTTTTGTATCTTGTATAAAGTATAATAAATAGGTGGTACACTCTATTTGTTCAGTTTGCAAGCACAGAAGATTAGTTTCTTAACAATATGAACACGTTAAGACGTCCCTTTCAAAACTAGACACTGGTTAATTCCACCAATCTCTGTTAAATAGAAACATCAGAGTAAAAAGTTGTATATTTATAGTTTTAATAAAAACGCCTTTATTTATCTGCATTATCTTAATTGAAAACGTTTTTTATTCATTTGTAGAGAATATGGATTACGAATTATGTTATGTTATAGTAATCAATGTAGAAGTAGAACTATGGGGTAATTGACGCAGAACCATCCTCAAATGTATTAAAATTCCAACTACTTCTTGGGTTTTTCGTTCTAGCCACATGTATTAAACAATGACAGCAGATGTACACAACTCAATACTGTATCTATTTAAAAACTTTAGAATAATAAGAACAGAGTTAAACTTTTCAAGTATACAATATATCCCCGCTAATTCTCTGTGCTTGCAAACTGAACAAATGAGCTATAAATTGAAAGTTTTGATCTTAATTTGCTCAAAATCTATTTATTATATTTAAACATTTTAATTAGTATTGATAGTAAGGTTTGTCAGCCATTTGGAATTAGAGCTGCTGGGTAATATTTCCAGGTGGTATTTGGTTTAGTCACAGGGGTTTAACCACACCTAGTCAGCCTGATGGATTAAATTAAACAAAGAAGTGAAAGACTATTTGACTATATGAGTTGCGATATCACATGTGGCAATAGAATGGAATGAATCTATCTCAGAAGTTTGTTAATACAATATCAACTATATACTGCAGAATATTAAAAAAAAATCCAATTTTGCCATTTAATACAATATTATCAAATTTAAGACACCAAAAAGTAACTGAAGTATTATTTAAATATCAACTACCAACATTAATGGCGGGTTTGTACAGCTTCCCTTAACTTCATTAATTTTAGAGATAAAAGTAGTAGTTTTCAGTTCAGATTTAATAATAATTTTAGTTTTAGTCATAAACATGAAATGATCTTTGAATATTTTTACTTTTTAACATAATTTTAGTTGTAACATTATGAATAAAATTATAAATTTCTATCACATTCCTTAGAGAGGAGGCTTTCTTAAAAGACTACAGTTGCACTTAAATGTTGCTTTTAAGTTTAAAAGTTGAAAAAAGCTGTATAAACCAGTCATAATTTGGATAAAAACTTCAATTTCAGTACTAATTAAAACTTTTATTGGCACACACTATTGAATAAATGTAATGCAAAGTACATGAAAAGGTGGCATAAGTTGGAAAGATTATCGTTGTTTTGGAGCCGCGTAAAATGTATTCGACACACTTTGATGAACATTTGTAAAGAAAAACCACGTTAATCACATAAATGACTTTTTAGATTATAAAAATCAGAATTTTGAATAAAGTTAATAAAATATTACATAAATCTTTAACAACATTCTTCAGTCTTGAAACGTGTCTTATTTCTGCTTAACTCAAGAAAGAACTATAATCGACGTAATTTTTATTTATTTTTTTTAATAAATAATAAAAGAAGATAAAAGAAAGTTACATATAAATGGAGATATGTGCAATACTTATTTACAGCTCGAAATGTTATCAAATGCTTGTAATGGAATTAAAAATTTCAACATTGCACCAAACTGAAAATTTCAAGGGTCACATTGTTCCACTAACCTATAAAATTTACATTTCTGATTTATGATAGCTTTTCCTGTACTGCATCACACATATTCACTAAATTTACATAAGTGAGGTTATGATAAAATACATATTCCTTAAATAAAAAAAATAAAAGCTTGCACACAGGAGCAGTTCACGATTGTCAGTGCTACTAGTAGTGAAGTAAGTGG
The DNA here is from genome assembly GCA_011009095.1 of Ignelater luminosus. Classification (NCBI taxonomy): domain Eukaryota; kingdom Metazoa; phylum Arthropoda; class Insecta; order Coleoptera; family Elateridae; genus Ignelater; species Ignelater luminosus. Next base: position 206,792 of record VTPC01000579.1, read on the forward strand.
TTTTTAAAACTGCTGCTTGTTCTTGCCTTCTTGCTAGTGCTTACTGTCAGCTAGGAAAATCTGCCCGCTTCTGGATGCAAGCACTGATAAGCTTGGTTATCAAAGTGACAGCACTAGTTTTAAGGTTAATTTATTTCATTGCTGACATGCACCTTGGGGACATAACAAATTATCTGTCTGTTTCATATCAATTACAAACTATAGTTTTCATCCTTTATTAATTGAAATATTGTATTAATAATTAAAAGTTTGTAATTAATAAGAAAGAGATGGATAGTTTGTTGTATCCACAGGGCACATCATAAGCACATTCTCTAGTGATTTATTTTTATTTCTATTATTATTTATTTTCTTTTTGTAGCTGATTTTTAGAAGAAACATAATACAATATTTTCCTTTAATTTATAACACTGATACAATAGCTTTTCTAATTAACGTTTCAATCTTTTTTTCCCTACAAGTTATTGCTCATAGTTACCTGCTAATTCTGCCATGTGTTGACTGACTGCAGCTTTACCAACCCAAGGCTCTAAGCACTGTGCAAATTCACTACGATAATTTGTTTTTATAGAAGAAGATTGTAGAGATCTAGAATAATGCTGCTTAAATACTTTCATATACTTTACAAAACAATAATCATTCTACCTAACAGGCTGACTTAGTTGGCCAACAGATGCTAAACGTTCTATTAATGATGGACATAATTCCAGAAATTGATACTTATTTGCTGCAGACGTAAAAGTTGTACATAAAATTAAATGCAATTGCAGAACAGGCATAACAGTGCCTAAAAATGGTTTTCACTATTAATAAGACAAAATGTAAATTATGTTGGTAAATTGTTTACCCAACAACAGTAACTGGCTGCGATAAATTCTCTCCTTGCTTTCAAATTGACGTTGCACTTCCATAATCATGGCAGCATGAGTTTTAGCTATTGCTTCTTGCATACCTTGACAAAATGAATTAATTGTATGCTTTTCAGCATCCATGTTTCGACGTAATTCATCCATAAGACCTTTTAAAGCAATTATTCCATCCCTGACCGAACTCTAGAATTGATCAGAATTATTAAAAGTAAAATTTTAAAAATTTCATATAAAACCTGTAAATCCATTATGGCGTTCTGTCCTCTCTCTAAGCGTTTAGCTGCTTGTGTATAGGCAGTTTCAATGTCAAGGCATTGGGCTCTTAATTCATTTGGTGTATCTCGAAAACAATTAACACACAACATTGAATGCTGCAAAGGTGAATACATTATATATTGTTCACCATGATGAGGGCACTATAAATAAATGTTTAAATGTTGATTTTTACTTGGTTTCTATTATAAATTTTCTGAACACTTACTCGTTTTGGTTCTCGTGTACATTTCGACATGTGAACGATATCGTGAGCTGAGAACATCTTTGCTCTGTGAGTGTTATCACGACAGCTTGAACATAATGATTGACCTAAATGAAAAAACTATTTATCTTATTGTAAAATACAAATAACTACAATTCTTTAAAAATAAACAAATGAAGACTATGTGTAAATGGTGAAAATAAATAAACAAAAACAAACCTAGTTAAACAAAAGAAAAACATCAAAATGAGTGAATGTGTTCACCGCAAGTGTTGCAGTAGAACATGTTGGAGCGATCCCTCTTGTCGCAATTTGAACATGGTGGATTTTCACTATTTGCAATTTCAATTAGTTGTCGCATTAAAGTATCAGGTGGTGGCAGTGCTGAACCATCTTTCAATAAAGTGTGTTGTCTATAAAATATTTCTTCTAAATATGAATAATAAAAACCTCTACATCTCGTACTCACCCGCATAAAGGACATGTTAAACGTCGATCTTGTTCTAAACCTTTAAGGCATCGAGAACAAAATGTATGATAGCAATTTAAAATACATGGTTCAGTAAAATAATCATGACAAATAGAGCAAAGTAGGGGGTTTTTTGAAAAATCCATTTCAAATTTCGGACCGGGTGGCTCCATCTCAAAAGCACAACTGCTGAATTATACAATAAATTAATGTAGATGCTATTTGAGGTTGCCTTTAATTTAAAACTTACCTCGCGAAGTAAATAATTACGAAAAATATTAATTTTAACACTGCACTCAAAAACACAAGACTACCATATTTGATTTTTTTATTTCATCCCCACCCAACACCATTTACGCAAGCGCCGATTCTGACCTAAATTTTTTATTATAAAAAGATGTATGTATATTTTGGAAAAAGTAGAACAATTTTAAAAGCTTCTTATTCTTATAATGTGCTATTATGAGCTTCCATAAATACAATTAAAGTGTTAGGTTACACTCTCGTTTGGAATTTATTAAAGTCGATATATTTCTTATATTACTGCTGCACATATACAGGGTGTTCTCAAAATACTTTCGAGGTGTTTAATAAAGTAGGTAATTGTATGTTCGATAAAAAAACTTCAGGCAGGTCCTTAGAGGCAGGCTATGTAATTGCCAGCTGAGGAGATAAGAAAGATTGTGAATTCTTAAATCCAGATTCTATTTAGCATACACTGAAATATCATAATTCTTAAATTGTGGCGGCTGTATTATCATAAATGTTGTATCACTGTCAGACTATCACCTTCCTTGCACTGAAAAAGTGATATTTAACTATTTCTTTATTTTTAATGTTTACTATAATTGTTACGTACATTGTTAATATCCTTATGTTGATTACAAAAATATTGATATTTAGTTGGGATAGTATTAGGGCATTCAGTGACTGTGATACAAAGTACCGACACCAAACAAAACACGATCGCAAATTGAACTCAATAACAATTTTCTATCCGCTAGAGGCGCTGTTGATCTACGTTAAATATAAGAAGTTTAAACGTCAGTTTATAAGTTTAAGGTTATTAAAATTTAAATTTTAGAAAAAAGTAATAGATAATGCATTTTCGGAAACTTAACTTGTATTTTTGCTCTGATCATACAAATTACATGACAGAGTTATTTGGGTTAACACGATTTATTTAGGAACGGTTGCGCAACCACTACAAAATCTGTTTTTACAGCAATTTATATAAAAATAAGTGTGAAAGTAGAAAATATGCACTTGCTCATATAAACTTTGCAAAGGATAAAAAATATGCAACAACAAGGCATTAATAATGACTTTTTCTAACATTTAAATTACATTTCTCTAAAATTTAAATTTTAATAACCTCAAACTTATAAACTGACGTTTAAACTTGTCAAATTCAACGTAGATTAACAGCGCCACTAGCGGAAAGAAAATCGTTATTGAGCTCAATTTGCGATCGTGTTTTGTTCGGTGTCGGTACTTTGTATCACAATCAACTGGCTTTGCTTTATAGAGATGGGCGGATCGGCTCATTTGTGTGAATCAGTTTAACGGTTCTGGCTCACCTTGCTGAACCGATTCAATGAACCGGCTCAGTCGTTCATTGGTTTCGTTATTCAGCGAACAAAAGAACGAACTCTCAGAAATAAAGCAGTAGAGCGTTTTTATCCGACTGTCTATTTCCGCTCTTTAGGCTTTATTTGCACACTGCTCTAGTTTAATTGTTTCTATCTTACTATTTCTTATTGAAATGTACAGAAAAGTGGATCCATGGTTTACCTTTTTAAATAAAAAAACTCATTAAAAAAATTATTTAGTGTAATGAGTGCAGTTACATAATTATAAACAGAGTTTTTATAAAAACAACAAAAAGTTATAATAAAGCGATGTGAATTTCAAAATCACTTTAGAAGTTTTCTCAAAACCAAAAACCGATTTGCATTAGTTTTCGGAACCGGTTCGTTTCGTTCACTGCTCAGAGTCGATTCACTGAACCGATTCGGTCACGAATGACACATCTCTATTGCTTTAGGGGTAGTGTTCTGAGGGTTGGAAGAAAGAAGAGAGAAAAAAAATATTACGAAACCTATAATGTAAAATGGTTTGTGTACCAACGCAAAATGCTGAAGACACACCGCAACCCAAATCGTCGACTTAAATACAAATTTTACAATGTTAATAAAATAAATGTTCAATAATTCTCTCTTATGTTAATTTCCATCTTAAATTTAAAAAACCTTTTCCTTTATTTGAAGCAATATAATTATGACTAAAGAGCGGATTCGTAGGAAAGATCCTTTTTATTAATTATTTAGAGCGTGAACTAAAACCAAGTTACAAACTTGTTTCTATAAAAAGTAAATCATTTGGCACCCTTTTTATTTTTCCTAAATTCCTAAACTACAAATGTTGATCGTAAATACTGCATTTTACCTTCCTATTTTAGGATATTTTATTTCTTTTTCTTTTATGTATTCCCTCAGTTGAAATGCAATAACTTGAACTTCGTTCGCATCTCAATGTAGCTGTGTATATAGGTACTGAAGCCATTTTCATCCGACCTAACCTTAATAATGCTTAGACCTCATTGCGCAAGGTTACTTAAAACAACCAAATATAAAAAACCATTTCCTTTACATAAAAGATCATTCTAAAATTCTAGTTTCAAGCGTAAGAAAACTAGAGAAAGTTGGATTACCTTTTACAGATTCATCGACTGTAATCCAAGAAGTAGAAATGTCTGAAAGGGTGCCCCGGTAATGTTAGGAAATTAGCGTATGAAAAACTCTTAAATGTTATAAAAAAAAATTCGGATTATGGAGATATGTTGGATATAGAAAAAATTATTACCTGGGGAAAGTGTTGATACCCAAAGTTTAATACAAAATCTTCTAATTCTCAAATATGCACCTATTACATCATGTGATGTTGAGCGCAGCTTTGCATGGTTCAAATTAATCTTAATAGAGAAGCATGCAAATTTTACCCCTGAAAATTTCTGTTACATAAAAACCAAATTCAGAAATGTGTGTATGTAGTACATCTATTGCTAAATAAAGTGTAAATTATATTCAAACGGTGAGATTTTTTAGTATTCTGATTTAGGATTTTTTAAAACTGTATCAAATATAGGTGCGAAACGTTGAGATTTTTAAAATAAATGTAAATTCAGTAGGGAGTATGCAAAAATTTTAAATTAAAGAATATTAGTAAGGCAGTCATATTAAGGTAAATGTTGCCAAATAACGGAAGTAATTAGTAACAAGCTGAAATTTGATAGATTTATTGCATTGGGATCTCGGAAATGGTAAAAGATAGAGATTGGGTTAAATGAGGGGAATTGTTCAGTACAACTAAGATCCATTTCAAAAGTTCTAAAAAACGTATTTCCTTGTAACTTTTTCATTTGAAGAGATAGATCAAGCATTTTTTGACATCCTTAAAGTACTTTTTTATAGATTACTAATAAACTACTATATTTTTGATTATAATTTTTAATATTAGCGATACGACCCTAAATTGTATTTTTTTAAATACAAGTTCTAGAGGGCATAATATTATTAGTAGAAAATACTCTTAATTTCCTTTCCAACAATACCAGGTTTTATATACCTATCTTTTAAAACTAAGAAGTTACAACAAAAAAACTGTTTTTATTTTAAAGCTTTAAGTAAAAATGATCTAGATTGCTTTGTAAAACAAAGACATTCAGTTGTTAACAATCGGTTGTTTATTGCAAAATAATACTTGCTCTATCAATAATCTGTGAATAATTACTAAAATAAATTAATTATGGAGCCCTTTAGTAATCTAGAAAAGTTTGGCATGTTATCATGTTACATTTTTTTATCACAAGAATTCTGTGAACGCTAGTGAAATGTACTTAAACCAGTATACAAAATGCAGGCAATTTAAAAGAGTCAACAATCATACTCCGCCAAATAACTGAAGAAACTGAAAATACTGTGTTGCAAAGTGTGACCGAAGAGCCAACTACCTCAACCAGACAAAGCGAATATGCCATTGAGATATCTAGATCTAAAGCTTATTTAATTTTAAAAAGAAACAAATGTCATATAAGCACCATATCATCACAATATGCATCAGTGGGCTCATGAAAATTCACACTGTAAGAGATCGCCTAAAAACCAGATCAGATTCTCTTTAAAATGTTTGGCTGGGAGTACTAGCAGGCAACATTATTGGATCTCACTTTTTACAACAACAACTGAACAACTGATAGACGATTTTCCATTCAAACTACGAAATGGTTTGATCTGGATGCACGATGGTGCACCAGTTTGCTATGCCTGTAATGTTAGGGAATGGTTGAAGCAAATCTTCCGTAGCGTTGGATAGGTCGTAATGGCCTTATATGATGGCTACCGTAGTAGCCTGATTTAAATCCTTTGAATTTTTTCGTTTGGGGTTTTTTGAAGGAAAAGGTTTATCAAGAACCTCCAGAGAATTTACAAAACGTGCAAACGCGAATAATAGACAGTGTACTATTAATTACCCCACAAATGTTGTACGAGTGCGAACAATCGCTTGCCTGGAAGCTAAAGAAGGACAATTTGAACATTTGTTAAATTAAGTTATACTAAGTTTAGTTTTTACGATCAATTTGAGTAAATTTGTAATTTATAGGTTTATTAATGTTTTAAATCTTAAATAAATCGAGTGAAGATTGTTTAGTTACTGGATCTTCATAGTTATTGTTTGTATGTTCGTCCTATGTCGTCAGATTTAAAGTTCTTAAATTGCTCTCTCGAGGTGCTTCCAAAATCCAGAATCTTTCTTCGACAAACATTTTTCTCAGTTTTACATGGGGAATATAGCTACATGAATCTGTTCCACTAATTGTCGAACACCCTGTAAACACGCTTTTTTGTTTATGAACCTAATATTTAACCTCAACATTTACAGTAAATTATTGTTTTTTTCTCATTTTGTGTAAACGACTACAAAGAATTTTGTTCGACACACGTTCACTGTAGCAGTTCAAGCACTAGGGCCTTTTTATCAACCCTCAAGTGCTTCAAATTTTGGCATCATGCCTGCAATGAATGCACTTGTAACGAAGATGACGATTATATTGTACGTTTGGTACGAAGACCTATGAGTCATGCCTTATGTTCATTTACTTTAAGAACTAATTTGAATTGTTGCGGTCAATTTTGGTTAATCATTTTTTTATATGCGTTGCCATTTTCATGTATTCCAAACAACTTAGGACGATTTTTAAGCGTAGCTGTTCTCTTAACGTCATACTTTCTCGCCTATTGTCTTTTATCTTATTCTACACTTTATTTGTATTGTAACGCGCCGCCCCTAGAATATTCTAGAAAAAGTCCCGAACAGTCTCGAACAAGCTGGTCGAACGTGCCGGAGAAATCTCGAACTATCGAGAACTTTCCACCGTCGAATGTTCCAGAAGGAACGCGAACTTTCTGGGCTCATCAAGAACCACGCCGAAACGAATATAAGGCGGCGTTACCGAGCAGAAGGGTTCGTCCGTCAAGCAGCTGGTAGTTACGAACGAAATAAATATTAATTAGTAATAAATAAAGTCTTCTGTACATAATTAAATAAATAATTTAGTGTAAATATATTCTGGAAATAAATTGTAATAAACTAAGTAAAAATATTATTAAATATAAATAAACGTTTTATATAAAAAAAACGTAACAATTGGTGTCAGGTGTGAAATTTAAAATTTAAAACAAAAATAATTTGTGAATGCCTACCACAAGGTCTGCCTCAGCTAAAATGGATAACGAATTAATTAAGATGTTACAAGAAATTAAGCAAACTATGGGAAATAACCAACTAGAGATGAAACAGGATATGCAAGGCATAAATTGTAGACTGAATGAGAATCAATTAGAAATTAAAGGGGAAATAAATAACGTGCAAACTGAAATTAAAGGAGAAATAAATAATGTGCAAAGTGGAATTAAAGAAGAAATGAATTCAAAAATGGAAACAATGACAAAAGAAGTTAAGGAGGAGGTTGATGGATTATATCAAAAATATGACGAACTACAGCAAAAATTGGCTATGTTTACTATGGGTCAAGTCGTGGAAGAAAGTGTAGACGCTCGTAGCGAAGTACCTGAAGATATACAACTTCCACCTGCGGAACGAGTGATCCGCGAACAACCCTTTGCGGATATTGGAAGCAATGGCACGTCGAAAAATCATGTTCAATCTCCAATTTTCGATGGAAAGATAGCCTGGTCCACTTATTTAATGCAGTTCGAAGCGGCTGCTATTACTAATAAGTGGAGTGAAAAAGAAAAGGTAGCGTCTCTGATAGTGGCTTTACGTGGAGACGCCCTGGATGTGATACGTACGGTTCCGTACCACTTGCCACAAAATTTCAAAGAGTTAGCATCACGATTAGATATGCGTTATGGAGATAAACACCTCCAGCAAGTGTACTACGCGCAACTGAAAAGTAAAATGCAGAAACCAGGAGAGAGTTTACAAGAACTCAAAGCGGACATAGAGCGTTTAATTACGCTAGCATATCCAGAGGCTCCGCAGATGTTTCTTGAGCAGCTGGCTGTCCAAACCTTTATCGACGCTGTTCGAGATTCTAAAACCCAACAGGCTTTGAGATTGGCGCGTCATGTAAAGTTAGAAAGTGCTTTGGCGCACGCGCTTGAGTTTGAAGCAGCCAAGAGAACATCCCATGGTCATGTCCGTGAGCGAAGTATCGAGACAGAAGATATGGGTGAAAAAATTAAACGAATAATGAAACAGATGTTGGAAGAACAGCGATCGAAGAAAGTAAGACTACAGTGCTGAGAATGCGGTAAGCAGGGTCAACTTAGAAGTAATTGCACCAAGAGTGGTGCAGTTAGGAATAACCAGGATGAAGAGAAACTAGTACGAGTCAATGTAAAAGGGCGAACGTCGACCTCCTTAAGTCATGTCCCGGAAACTACCCTCCAAGTGGCTTCGTTACGGTATCAACCAGACAGCTTTTACATCGATGCAGTATTTTCGGAAAGACGTGTTCGTTATTGATCGACACGGGAGCAACAAGGACAATAATCCGTCCTCATATTGTTGAAGATAGAAAGCTACAGCCATCAAGAGTCCGGTTGAAGACCGCTACGGGTGAGCATACCGATATTCTTGGGGAACTGATGGTGGAAATGGGAATTGGTTTCAAGAGTTGCACGCATCGGGTGTTGGTAGCGGATATAGCTGACGAAGTTATCCTGGGAATGGATTTGTTGAAAAAGTTTGGATTTACATCAGATATGAAGAATAGAATCCTTCGAGTAGATAACGAAAAAGTCCCCATGCACCAAAAAGACGACGAGTCGCTTCGAGTAATGCTTGTCGATGACGTTACACTGCCGGCGCGGGGTGTGAAGGTTGTTATGGCCCGAATGGATGGAGATCTCCGGGCAGGTAGTATGGGTGCCTTAGAACCGGTTTATGCCAACAAAGACATTGGAAGAGGTATTCTGATTGGGAAAGTGTTAATGAATGTGAAAGAGCTAACGCCTATTCGATTAATGAATGTCAACAATTTCCCAATGTCATTAAAGAAGAACACCGAAATCGGTTCTTGTGTGCCGGTGTGGTCTTTAGTACGATGCACCAAGACAAGTGGAGTTCTTTCGTCTTCCGGAAGCTGTCGACTTCAAGTTCAAGTTTGGTCGTACGAGAGAAGTATCTTTACAACACCCCGAGGTGGGCAAAACCTGCTATCTACAAGACCAGGGACGATTTCTTTATTATCTGGTCACGAAATCTCGTTCATGTGAGAAGCCGCAGTATGAGGCTTTGTGGGAGGCTCTTCACAACTTGAAGATACAGCTCCAAGCGCACGGGGTGAAGAAATTAGCTATGCCGAAAATTGGATGTGGTCTAGATCAGCTGGATTGCTGTACCGTGCAAAATATGTTGGAAGTAATATTTCAGGACGCCGGTGTGGAAGTATTGGTTTGCAGTTATAATCCCGCAACATCCTCCCAGAAGTGTCAAAAAACAGTGGATTGTTTCTTTTTCAAAAATTCGAGGTGTACTAGGGGTTCGGCATGCAAGTACCGTCATGATCCGGAAGCCACGGCCGGAACAAGCTGCGAAATGCGTGGAACATCATTTTCGGCACTGTCACGAGACGCAACAGTGTTAAGAAGGGGGCAGTGTAACGCGCCGCCCCTAGAATATTCTAGAAAAAGTCTCGAACAGTCTCGAACAAGCTGGTCGAATGTGCCGGAGAAATCTCGAACTATCGAGACTGTTCCACCGTCGAATGTTCCAGAAGGAACGCGAACTTTCTGAGCTCATCAAGAACCACGCGGAAACGAATATAAGGCGGCGTTGACCGAGCAGAAGGGTTCGACCGTCAAGCAGCTGGTAGTTACGAACGAAATAAATATTAATTGGTGATAAATAAATTCTTCTGTACATAATTAAATAAATAATTTAGTGTAAATATATTCTGGAAATAAATTGTAATAAACTAAGTAAAAATATTATTAAATATAAATAAACGTTTTATATAAAAAGAACGTAACAGTATCTTTCTCATTTCCACAATGTAATACAATACTTTCAGTTTTAGTTTTTCTTGATATTGTAATTCCAACCCCAAAGACCGATGGATCAACTTTATCTTTAAGCTCCTTTTCTAATATATTTGTATCATTTACTCTGTCTTTGGGTCCTTTGGCATTAATTACCAGAGTGCTGTTATTTTTAGTAACATCTGCAAATGTGTTCGAACCTATTCGATTAATATTCCTACTGATTTATCATTTTTCAATATATCGACGATCTCTTGCAATAATCTTCTGTTGTCATCTATTTGAGTTTTACTACCTTAGTCTATATTCCGTATCGTAAAAGCATTTCCCAAGAGAAAGTAATTGGAAATCAGCTGCACTAATAAAACTTGTTTCTAATCCGCCCAGACACTAGAGCGGTAATGAGACCTCCCACTTATTCACTTTACATAGATAGAATGAAAACTATGCCGGGCCGACAATGCAAGTTCGAGCCTGGAATTGGAAACAAATTCTTTGGATCATTGAATAGACACTGCCCATAGTCCAGTAGTCGGTGCTCAGATAAAGCGTTGTTTCTAAGTTTTTATTTAACAATAAGAATTTTTTTATTAAACCAATATTACATTTCCGTTTGTGGTGCGTTACAATCATCCACTAAATTTGTCAAGCCGAAAAAAGTAATAAAACATAATTATCTGCTAAACTGAATTAGAATAAAAGAACTTAAATGACGCAATACTGTGACGGAATGTAATTTTTACCACGCAGTGTTTTGCATGATTAATGTACTACAAAAGATTAAATGAGAAAATATATGTAATTATGTGTTCAAGGAGATTGATGGATACTCGCCTGAAAAGCCATTGTTATTCTCTGTACTGTAGTACTTACTTAATATAAGAGTTACTGCTAAATGATACTTGTTCGGGAATATACCTAGGGTAAAGCACCCAGTTATTGGCACTTTAAGCAAATTGTGTGATTTAAAAATCACTATTTCAAAAACAAATTGGCTGAGCACTATAAAAATTGATGTAGAATTTTCGTCAGAGATTATACTTTAATGATCAGTAATTAAATCGATATAAATTACAATAGATTTTTATTGAAAGCGTCGTATTTTGCAAAACAGCAATTGCATTAGTTATTAGCACTGTTCTGTAGTCATTGGCATGCAAATTATTGTAGTTATTGGCACATGTTGTTATTATTATTTATTTAAAAATTAAGTGATTTACTTGGTTTTGCAAAAAAAACACTAAAGTTGATGAAAGTAGGTACATACAACTTTATAAGAAATTTATTAAAGTTCATTTATTAATACAAACTTTACAGGTAAAATATTCTTTATATAAACTATGCCTTCTCAAACACTTGAGATGGTATAATCTTGTACATTTTTGGCATTGAATCCCAAAATTAAGAAGAGAAATGTTTGCAACGCATATAAAACACAAACCTTTTGTTTCGTACAATGTTATTTTTAGGAGGCAAAACAATATTTTCTTTATTATGTTGAACTGCTGACGATTGAACTAAACTTTCAAAAGTTGATGGGTTTTCAGATAAAGAAATCAAGTTTCGAACATGTGTCAGAGGTTGTCTTGTAGGAGATTGTTTCATGGGTTCTCCGATGGCTTTTTCTTTACCTTTCTTTGTGCGATGTTGCTTTTTAGTATTTGCAACTGCCTTTTAATATCTTTTCTTTTTATTATCTTCTTTTTTCTTTTCCTTTTCCCGTTTTCTCTTTCTTTACCTTCAAATATCGTTTTCCATCCGCTGGACGTTATTACGTAAGGACGCTTTTCACTGTTTTTCTTCCCTTTTCTTTCTGGGGTTTTTT
>VTPC01000580.1:0-33089 GCA_011009095.1 Ignelater luminosus
ATTATTTGTCCTAAAAATCAATGAATTCTAGTTGTGTAATATTTTAGAAAAGAAAGAGCATTTAGAGAAATCTAATTGTACGATACTTGCTGAAGTTCGTAAGGCTTCTAATTTATGTGGCGGTCTTCTAAAAGTTTCAAATTTTAAACAGGATAATTTTATTTTTACAGAAGAGATTGTATGCAGGTGAGTAATTATACTAAAGCTTCTGATCCAACTGCTGATTAAACAATTTTGTTTTCTGAACTTACATTCTTACTCTCTTGAATTACGTCGCCTTAAGATTATAAGATTCTGTATTACATTTTTTTATAAATTTAGTATTTAGTGTAACAAGACTGTATGTGTGTTTCTCTACTAGATGACGCTCAATGTAGCAATAAAATAATTATTAATAAAAAACCAAGGGTGTATGTCAGAAAACTGCCAAAAGAGTGTAACATTTGTAACACATCGTTCAATAAGTCCCGAGACTAACCCAGAGATGGTGCTAGTAGTACCAAACTAGCCACGTTTCCCTAGAGTGCGAACCTTCACATGAAACGTGTAAAAATTTCACGTCGATTGGACCACAAACAGCAGAGTTATCGAGGTTAGAGTAAAGTCACTTTGTAATTTGTTTGAAAAATGGAACAAAGCGAGTTTCGCGTGTTGATAAAACATTGTTTTTTAATGGGTAAAAACACCGTAGAAGCCCAGCAATGGCTTGAGAAACGTTACCCGGACTCCTCTCCATACAAATCAACGATTTGTCGTTGGTATGCTGAGTTTAAACGTGGTCGTATATACGATGCGGAACGTTCGGGTAGGCCTTTGGAAGCCGTTACACCGGAAAATGTGAGTGAAGTATTCAAAATCGTAATGAAAAATCGCAAAGTAAAGGTCCGTGAGATTGCAGAAATGGCACAGATATCATCTGGAAGCGTATTTACAATCCTTCATGAAAAATTGAGCATGAAAAAGGTTTTTTCCAAGTGGGTGCCGCGATTGCTTTCAATGGAACAAAAACAGCAACGAATCGACGATTCACAGAGCTGTTTATCGCTATTTACTCGCAATAAAAAGGATTTCCTGCGTCGATACGTGACCATGGATGAAACATGGATACATCATTTCACTCCGGAGTCGAATCGGCAATCATCTGAGTGGCGCATGGCTGGCGAAAGCCGCCCAAAGCGTCCAAAAACGCAGCAGTCTGCTGGCAAAGTCATGGCGTCTGTTTTTTGGGATACACATGGCGTCATTTTCATTGACTACCTGGAAAAAGGTAAATCGATCAACAGTGATTATTATATTGACTTGTTGGTACGTTTGAAGGAGGAGATCGCAGCAAAACGACCGCACATGAAGAAAAAAAAAATCCTTTTTCAGCAAGACAATGCACCATGCCACAAGTCCATGAAAACAATGGCAAAAATCTACGAGTTGGGCTTTGATTTGCTTCCCCACCCCCCGTATTCGCCAGATTTAGCCCCCAGCGACTACTGGCTCTTTGCTGATCTCAAAAAAATGCTCCAGGGAAAAAAATTTGGCTCGAATGAGGAGGTCATTGCCGAAACTGAAGCCTATTTTGAAGCAAAGGATAAATCCTTCTATAAACATGATATAGAAATGTTGGAAAGGCGTTGGAAAGATTGTATCACTCTAAAAGGAGATTATACTGATGAATAAAAATGATTTTTGAAAAAAAAAATGTTGTTTTCGTTGTTAGTCTCGGGACTTATTGAACGATGTGTTAGGTGTGTAATGGAACATAGAACTTTGTTACAAAGCTTTATATATATATGTATTTTCTGAGGTGTGTATGTTGTATCATACAACTTTACTATCCGGAACTGTATATAAACATGACTTCAAACTTGAATTTGTATTTATTCCATGTATTCCGTGTATTGTTAAGTAGTTTCAATAAAATATTTATAAAATGGATTATGACAGTGACGATTCGGTGAATGACAAAGATTGTAATCCAAGTAGTGATGATAATCTAAGGTAAATTGAATGATTTCACAGTTTTGTTAAAAATAAACGTAACCTTTTTTAGTGAAGTTTCTTTTGCAAATGAAACAAAAAATAGAAGTAAAAGAGCAGGAAATCGAACAAGAAGCTACAGAGGCAAGGGACGGCTCTTTTGAAGATATTCTTAAAGAGCAAGAAATCGAAGAAGTGATATCCGAGTTAAATAATGTAATTACCTTAATAAAGGCAAAGACTAGGAAACTGCTGCCACAAGTCAACAATTATTAGAAAGTTCATCTTCAAAGAGAAAGGCACCTCTTGAAGAAACAAATTTGTACCGGTTAGAAGTATTAAAACCCTGAAGGATTCTATTCAAAGGTGTAGATAAAAGTGCCAACAAGTAATATTTCAAACTTTAAAGCCTATCATTGCCTGTCTACCAACGAAAAAGTAGTTTTCCTTGCCTCTGCAACTGAAAAAATACAACCGGAAAGAAAAAGAAAGGGAAATAAGGCGAAAGCGTCTAAAAAAAGTGTCTTTCAAATATTACTTTAGTGTAAGAACTTCAAGAGTTCAAGTATGTAAACAGTTTTTTGCGCTAATCTAGCTATTAGCCACAACCGATTTATACCGCCCATAGCAGCAGCGAAAATGAGGTTAGCATCATTCCTGAAAAAAGCGTTTAGGGTAAACATACAAAACGCCATGTTTCCGACGAAGACAAGACAATGGTTAAAGATCATATTGATTCGTTTCCCTGGATTGAATTTCATTATTACAGATCTTCGAGCACAAAAGAATATCTGGATTCCGATTTGTCGATTTCTAAAATGTATAATTTATACGTTGAGAAAATGCAACAACTTGGTCAAGAGCCAGTGAAATCTTTCGTCTACCGGCAGATTTTTTGGCCAAGATTTTAAGCTATTGTTTTATAAACCAAAAAGAATAAATGCAGTTTGAGCGAAGAAATAAAGCTGTCGAAATAAGAAGATAGATTAAGTAAAGAGAAGGATGAAGAATACAAAATTCATATTAAAGAAAAAGTAGCAATGAGAGAAGAACGAAATAAATACAGAAACGGTATAAATAAAGTTGACAGAAAAATTATTTGAATACACCGTTTCACTATTTGAAATGAAACATAAGACGTCATACCTTGACGAAGACCACAAGTGCGTTAACATAAAGAAAAGTACCAGAAATAAGGAGAATGAAATTAGAACGATTTTTTTTTGCAAGCAAAAGTATCGAATATTAAAAATGAATTGGGCAGAAAACAAAATACAGGCAATAAGGTTGATATTTCCATAAAGGCATTTAAGAGATAAACAATATTATGAATCAATTTTACCTCCAGAAAAGAAAAAGATCGTTAAGAAAAGACCTACAAGTTCACTAACTTAATTTCTCAAGTGTTCCAATCTGTTTACGGAAAAGTTTGATTTCTCATCAATTTTTCTATTGCTTTTTTGTGCAGTTCAAAGTTAAATAAAAACCATAGTTTGTAGTTTAATTACTGTTTCAATCTATTTTTATTATGTACACCAACAAAGTAGCATGGTTGAATGTAAGAATAATATATTAAATATAATAAAGTTGAGTTGTGCAACAAAGTTGTAAGTTATTACTGATTATAGCTACAAAAGTCTACACCTTTTGCGTTTTTTATATTAAACTTACAAAAACACAGCTAATACATTCCTTGTAACCTATAGTAACTGATTTTTGTTCCGCTAGTGAAATTTTGTATAAGTTTAAATTGCAATTATCTCAAAATGCATTCAGTAATACATAAAACCTTATATTCCTAAGCCGACTTAGAGTTAGGGACTTTTAGTACGTTACATAGAAGATAATATAAAACTGCATAGGCTTGTTAATAACTTTTATTGGGGATTAATGCAAAATGTTTTTTTTAGTGATATAGCAACTTTTCAATCCTGTTTTCGTGATGCAGTTCGCTCAGCATGTCCTGATGAAGACATTCTTTATGAAATACTGAAAACGTATGAACCAATAAACGATTGGTGTCTGAATAAAGAAATCGTAACGGACAAGGACACATAAATTTGCTAATAATGTCATCATTAAATGAAAAAAATAAAAACATATCATTATATTTTTCTAAATAGAACATAGCAATATAAGATACTTTACTATCGCAAAATCGTGATAATAACGGAATGTAGAAAATGTAAAATAATAAAAGCTTTATATAGAATAAGAAGTTCTTTACTACAAACGACTGCTTGGTACATACGAAACTGCCTATGCCGACAAAGCAATTCAAATACCCATTAGTTGTTACAATAAAGGCCGATTCACTCTCCGGCCGCGGTCAAGAAATTTGGCATACTATTCACATTGCGCGATCATCCATTAGTCTAGTATCGATCAAGTAACATTCTGTACATACAATGTTTAAGAATTTCTAAATAAAGAGATTTGACCGTAATGGCTTATGTGTTGGACGAAGAAGAAGAGAAAAAGGAATCGCCCAGAAAGAAAAGGCATAGGGAACATTTAGGTGCATCCAATGCTTACCAATTGCAAAACAGAAGGAGAGTTTTTCACTTTGTACAAAGACCTCATGGATCATGAAACAAAATTTGTTCTGTACTTTCGGATGTCCAAGGATAAGTTCCTATGTCTATTAATTGTTCCTCCATTGCAACATCAACTAAAGGCAAAATATCAAAACTACGCCTGATTTGACCGCCACTTGTTCACACTGGTGATCTAAAGCGAAATGGTACGGCTCAAAATATTCCTTCGAACAAATACCACGGTCATTTGACTGGAGCGTGCCTAGACCGTGACTCCTAATGTGAATAGCTCAATACAAAATGAATGTTACCCTATTTGACTTGATCGCGACCGTATCGTGATCGGATCGAAAGTATCAATCGACCTTAAGTATAACTAAGTATGAATTGTTATTAAAACTGGGCAAATACATATTCGCATGTTTT
Source organism: Ignelater luminosus (assembly GCA_011009095.1). NCBI lineage: Eukaryota > Metazoa > Arthropoda > Insecta > Coleoptera > Elateridae > Ignelater > Ignelater luminosus. The sequence goes on from VTPC01000580.1 coordinate 4,935, forward strand.
TATCTATGAGACATATGCACTTTTTTTTGCATTTTAATCAAAATTTACTTACGCGACTGTATCAAAGTTTTATACCATTGAAAAGAGACGAACATTCTCTATCAAATAAGTACAATAGAGAAATATCTTTCCTTTAAAAAAAATTAAAGCGTTATTCGTTGCGCTTTTGTATTAAAAAAATGGTTATTTGGTATTGCCCTGTAACGGAAAACTAAACACTAAATAACTTTTATAGGGAACATCTTTTCATAAAATGCATATTTACTGAGATGTATAGGATTCTTCATACTTTTCGGATCCAGTATATATTAAGACGCGCAGAGTATTTTAAATATCGTTAAAATGCATTTGTGTGCACCGATTTTGATTTTTTAAAAGACATTGTATAGCATATTTTATATTAATGTAAAAATGCACGTTTCTTGCATATATTACTGGATTTTGATGGCATATCTCCCCCGAGTTAGTTATGATAATACATATGAGTGATATGACACTACGTTAAAGTGTGTAACTTATCTCCAAACGTTTGTACAGAAAGCTGGCGATATATCCATATAGAAGAAAGGAGGCACATCAGCTGTTCCAAGTCCCAAGATAGGCAGGTAATAATTGTAAATACGTTGTATTCAACTTGTTGTTTATAATAAACGTTATTACATTAAAACTGTTGTTTGTTGGTCAACTAAACAAGTACGAAAAAAGAAAGATGGAAGAAGTATCAACTTGAAACGGCAGGAAAGATTGAATTTCCAGTACCCTAAAGCATGGTTTGAATGGAAATTTGAATTTACGTCAACAGATGTTAAATCGGATGAAGATAAAATCAATTTGATGTTGTATTTGATGAGGGAGAAGACAGATGACATATTCTTGGCCTTCAAACAAACTGATATATGAAATGCTATTTACATTTTAAACCAAGAGTAAATGTTATGTTCAAAAGATATAAACCGCAAAAAGTGTTATCACAACTCTGCATAAATTAAAAGAATCGTGTAAATATAGTCAAATAAAGCCAGGGATAACAAAAGAAAAATTGGATCGTATAACAACTGGAAATGCTAAAAATAATGCATATTTGTGCATGTTGTTTCAACGTCGTCCATGATTTTGAATAACTTCCAAATTTTCCAGTTTAATACTCTTATGTCCAATGCTACAGCTGCTAAAGGATCATCCGATATTACTAAACTCTCGGCTTGGAATGCCGGTTCTTGATTTCAGTGATCCAAGTAGCGAATTCTTCAATTGTCGTCGGCACTGCAAAAGCACAGTACACCTACAAGGGCCTCCGCATCCTCCAGCGTGAGTGCAACATAACGGGCTAGAAGCTACTTTTTCCGTACGAACTCCGCGGCGGACTCGCTGATAGTTAGCCGCTGAACCCAGAGTGCCCCTCGGAGATGTACCTTTCAAACTGGGTTATCGTATTTCGCCTTAAACAGGTCCAGTTCCTCCAAGCTTGTGGTAAAAGTAGCCTGCTGCTGCTACCAGGTTGCGGCGTCCCTACGGATCTGAACAGCCATTTGGTGTTGTTGCCGGGATGCTTTTCAAAGACTCCAGGCAGATCTGAAGGAATCTCTGGGTTTTTGTGGTCGAGGCAGTGAAACTTCGGTAGTGGGATAGCTGCGACGGAAGCCGTGAGTTTCTGTTGCTGTTGTTATAGGATTGCTATCTGCCGCAGCAGTATTGCTATCGGATCGCTTTCGGGCGTCGTACGAGCGAAAGGCGGTGCTGGTTTCATCGCGGCGTCGCACAGTGATCAAAAATTTGAAAAACGTGAACTTAATTTAAAAATGTTTTTTTCTACTGACTATACATATTTAGCGTATGTGCTAAGCATCTTCAACGGTAGTTACAAACAATTGTTTTGTCGAAAAGCTTAAATCAATATGGTAACAAAATTACGAAGTTGAGGTTTTCAAACCCATCAGTGAAGACCAAACTTTATGGGTTGTTCAAAATTCCTAATTTCCAGTTTTTAATTTTTTTTTTTATACTGATGGGGGTCAATGGCAATGGCATTTTTTATATATTGCGAGTTTTCTAATACAACATATTATAGTCGTCTCCCGCATCTTAAGTTTCACAAAACTTTATTTTCATGTCTCTTCTGATTTGCTTCTACCGCTCTTCTCATTTGAGCATTTTCTTTGGCGGTCTCTGGTCTGTCATGCGTCGCACATGCCCATACCATTTTAGTTTTTTTGTCTGTATCTCATCTATCACATTCTTTTCTATTTTCATAATTCTCTTTATCTCTGTGTTTGGAATATGTTGAAGCTTCGAGATACCAGCACTTCGTCTTAGAAAGTTCATTTGTACGGAATTCAACCGTTCCTTATCTTTTTTTGTCATCACCCTGATTTCAGACGCGTATAGTAATATACTTTGAACGATTGCTTAATAGATTCTCAGTTTTGTTTTACTTTGGATTTCTTTTGTCCAAAGTAGAGAGTTCAGTTTTGATGTCGCTTGTTTGGCTTGTACGATTCTTGAAAATATTTCTTTTTTGCTGTCACCTTCGTTTGAAATTTTTACACCCAAGTATTTATATTCCTCCCAGTTTTGTATAATACTCCCTTCGATGTTTACATTATTTGAATTTTCTCCCACCACCAGATATTTTATTATTTCAAAATTGACCTTAAGTCCTGCTCCTCATCAAGTACTCTATGTAATATTCGCCAGGCGCCATTATAACTTGGTCATCTGCGAATAATAGACTATGGAGAAAATCGTCGTTTATCTCTATTTCCATGCCTTTGAATTTGTTACGCCCACTATCCATTCTCTCAGAATTTTGTTCACGTGGATTTCAAATAACGTAAGTAAAAGGCAGCAGCCTTGTCGCAGTCCTGTAGTTGTTATAAAGGTGTCTGATAAGGTTTTTTCCAATTTTAATTTGGATTTGTTGATTGTGGTAAAAGTCCTGGATCGAGGTAATATACTCTTGGCCTACCTCTATTTCCGTTAAGGTTTTATACATTTTCTTTACAGACACTGTAGTAAGCGTAGGCGTTTTCAAAATCTGTAAATATTAGATGTTTATCATGTAAACGGGTACTGTTGTTTAATGGTAAAGATATTATCCACACAGCTGCGGCCAGCTGTAAATTCTCTTTGTTCTCCATCTGATACAATTTCTTTTTCAATTCTCTCTTTATGATGCGTCCGTACAGTCTCCCCATCGTTGATGTTACGCTAATGCCCCTATAGTTTTTACATTCTGTTTCTTATGTATTAATGATAAGAAAGCTAATTTCCATTCTCTTAGTATAGAATTTCCTTTCTAATAGGATCTTGTTAAACGTTCTTTGATTCTTTCTATTAGTGCGTCAGCAGCGTGTTTAATTAATTCAAAGGGAATACCTCCAGGATCTGCCGCTTTGCCGTTTTTTATTTTTCGGATAGCTTGTTTTACTTCTTCTTCCCCCTCTATTTTCAATTCGCATTTTTTATAGTATTCTTCCCACTATTCCAAGCTGATTATTTGTATATTATTTTTGTTGTTTGTATTCCGTTTCATATTTTGAATTACTTTCCAAGCTTCTTTTGTTCTTGCTCCTCCTACATATTGCTCCATTTCCTTACATGTATTTTCCCAAGACTTATTTTTTACTTTTTTTTATTATTCTTTTTACGTCTTCTGTTTGCTCTTGCATGCTGTTTACAATCTTCGGAATTTTGGGTCGTCAGCCACTTTTGGTATAGTTTTTTTTCTTGTATACAGTTTTCCACTTCTCTACTCCACCAATAATGTTTTTTGTCGCTGTTTTGTGTTTCTCCTAATGCTTAGAAGGCGGATTGATGGATTACTTCTTTAAGTTCGTTATACATTTGATCTACCGTGTCTGTTCTTTGTTCTTTTAGTCAGTTTGCAATTCTTATCGTGTATAAAAATCTTATAAACTCGTCTTTCAGCAGATTTAAGTTGTATTTCGCATCATTTAATTTTTCCGGCTGTTCTCTTTTGTCTTCTGTAGGCTTAGGTCTTGCTTTAAATAATAGATATATGCTGGCTTTAACTAAGAGGTGATCAGTTCCACAAAATCGCTCAATAATACTACTTCTTTCCTTGGGTTGTTGTATGAGAGAAGCGATGTCAAATTATCTATAAATTCCTTTTTTACGTTGATGTTTGAGTCATCACTTGGTTCATATATCGCTGCTATCACTAGTAGGTGCCCCTTTAAGTTTAGTTCCATTTCCATAAAACGTTCATATACTTCTTCCCAATTTTTGATATTATTTTTCCATTTTTTATGTACAGTAATTGCTACACCTGCATGGGCTCTTTTCGGTTCCACTATAGAAGTATTTATATATTTTCCTTCATCTGCGCTTCCTTGTCCTTTACGTTTCGTTTCAGTTAAGACTCCTATGTCAATGTTATATATCTTTAGTTCGTCGAATACTTCTTTCTTCTTTGTACTAATGCCTAGAATATTCCATGTACCAAAGTTCATCATCCTATTTAGAATTGCTTTTCGTCGTCGTAGTTTGCTTCCATCCAATTTCCGAGACTTACTCTTAGAATTTTCAGCGATTTTCACCGGTCGGTTGCCTCAACCCCCAACCTGGAGGACCAGGGTATTTTTCTTTGTCTGATCCTTCACCTGGAATGCAGTTTCAAAAACTTTGACACAAATGGACACCACAAAAGTATTCAGGAAGTATCTGTCACAATGTGTAGAAAGTAAAAATGTGTCAATCTCGTCCGTCCGATATTAAATATAATCTTCATGATATCGTAATGATTAGGAATTAATAAACATCAAATTTACGTTTATTTAATAAATGAATAAATCACTTTTACAGTTCATTTGCCTAACTTTTTCTTGTCTGCTGTAATATTATTCGGCATGAATTTGCAGAAGCTTAAAATGACAAAATTCTACTACATTTACTATTTACCAGAATGGAAGAGGAAATGAAGGCTTTTCCAATGATTTGAACGCTTAGAAGAATTTATGTTTAATTAAGTTCACGTTTTTCGGATTTTTGATCACTGTGCGTCGCTCGGTGTCGCGAGGACAGTTGCTGTATTTGCGGTGGTGGTGGATGCAGCGTGCTCTTACTGCGTTGCTCCGGCTCCGGAACGCGTCTCCATCATATCCTGTAGCCGGTCGTGGGTCGGTTCCATGTTCCTGGATCCTTATGCTCCTAGTTGAAGCAGCTAATTGTTACTAATCAGTTTAGGCGGTGTCGGCTAATTATAACTACGACTGGCTTTATACAAAGGATGGTATCGTATGTGTCGATGTAGGCAAGAGCTCTGGTTGTCTTGCGGTTCTTGCCGCGCTCTGTCAAGAGCTAAGCCTGTTAACGTCGAATTTCATTAAGGGTTGAAGGGTTTAAGAGTCTAAGTATAATTTAAAGGCATTGTTACAAGTTAGGTTAGGATGTAGAAGTCTTGACTGCCTCAGAGTGTGAGAAGGTATAGTAGTGGTAGAAGCTGGTATGCGGGGGAGCGTGTTATTATTCCCTATGATATCATTTTCTACCCTTATGTGAAGGAGTAGCAATCCTTATTGGTTCTAGCAGTGACTAATGATGGGTTTGGAAATACACTGCGTGCCCGGTATGATCAGGCAGTCAACAAGTGGTCATCAGCCAACCTACGATTGCTCCATCACTGCTAGACCAAGCCGTTTTTCAATCTTTCCAATCCTTGCGGGTTTACCTCAAACAGACGTTTCAATTCATTTGACCTTTTCATAAATGGTGGTAAATGCTACGTATAAGGGCCAAAATAGGAAAATCTATGCTATAACGTGCTGGAACTAAAAGACTCTAAGCATCAGCGGATCAAGGCTGTCGGAACTGAGCTAATCGGTAACAACCGCAATATCATTTGCACTATCAACTGGATTAAAATTAGAATCAGTATTGCTTGTATTGTTATTAATAACAGTTAAGATACAATTTCGTGGAACCGAATGAACTGAATTAGTCACTCCTTACAAAAACATGTTTTGCTTATTTCATTGAGAATGACAACTATGCATTTTATATGGTTAATAACATTGGGTTATAATAGTTTTAGTAATTTTTATTAAAACTATAAACGAAGAAAAGTAATTCTTACTTTGTTTTATTCAGTGTCACTTTGTAGAACTCCATGTTAATGATTAATTACAACAAACCAAGCTCTTCCACTTATTGTAATTTGCAATCACAACCTTATCTCTTTTCTGTTATTTTATCAAAATAGCTGAAAATAGAAAATTAATTCCAAAATAATTGTGATAATAAGAAAACGTGACGTAAATATTTATTTAATCTGCAAAGTTTATTTTTTTTTCTAGTTCAAAATGTTATCGTTTTTTTTTAGAGTAAAAACTGATAGTACGACTTATTAAAATTATAGTAATAATGGATTTCATCAGTTGTCATTATTACATGAGTATATCTATCATATATCGTGTTTGTTTTGCATTGTATTTATTAAAGTAGAATTGATATTTAGAAATGTGGCGGTATTTTACAATTAATTTTATAATTCTGTGTAAGATATGCTCGTTGCATCTAATAATTCTAATTTACTTATCTGATTTATATTGTACTTAATTAAAAAAAAATTAAATGATATTGCAGTTTCTATGGTATCAGCTGATTTTGCTGAATATGCCAGTCTTTTTGCATACATGTGCGCAAGAAATGATGAGCTTTTTACGTATATGGAAGTAGAGGTATTGAATAGTAGAACAGATTTACTTAATTTGAAGTTCACCAAATCAAATCTTTTAGCGAACAGGAGACTGTTTAGAAAATAAAATTAAAATATATCAACAAAACCACCACAGGGAATATGAACTATTATTAGGGTGTGAGATTATGGGTGCACTATGGACCAACTATGAATGCACTGAACAGAAAATTGAAAAACTAATGCCTTGTTTAAAGCCTGAAGAACAATATCTACCTGACCTGTTTCGTTATAAGATGAACGCTACAGTTGCAAATTGCTTGGAGGTTGCAGAAAACTATAAACGTAACAAATTTAAAAATTATTTTTTAGAAATCAATGAATTCTAGTTGTGTAATGTTTTAGAGAAGAAAGAACATTTAGAAAAATCTAACTGTTCGATACTTTCAGAAGCTCATAAAGCTTTTGGATTATGTGGACCTCTTCTAAAAGTTTTAAATTATACTCAGTCCGATTTTACTTTCACACAAGAGATTATTTGCAGGTGAGCTATAATACTAGAACTTCTGATCCAACTACCAATTAAATAATTCTTGTTTTCTAAACTTACATTCTTACTGTTTCGAATAGAGGTAGAGACTTTTAGTACGTTACATATAAGAAAATTTAAAACCGTATTGGCTTGCTGATAACTTTTATTGAGGATTAATGCCACGTGTTTGTTTCAGTGATATAGTAACTTTTCAATCCTGTATTCTTGGTGCAGTTCGTTCAGCATGTCCTGATGAAGATATTCTTTACGAAATACGTAAAATATTCGAACCAGTAATCGATTGGTGCCTGAATAACGAAATCGCGACGGATAAGGACACATAGATTTGCTAATAATGCCGCCATGAAATGAGAAATATGAATAGCTATCATTATACTTTTCTAAATAAAAGGCACCAACAGAATGTACTTTACTATCACAAAATCGTGATAATAACGGAATGTAGAAAATGTAAAATAATAAAAGCTTTAAATAGAGCAGGAAATTCTTTACCACAAATGACTGTTTAGTACATACTAAATTGCCTATGTTGACAAAGTAATTCAAATACATATTAGTTGATACAATATTCATAACTAAACCTCGGATTTTTAAGCACTAAAAATGGCCAAAATAAGAATAAACAATTGTTTAATATGCAAGAAAAAATTAGCAAAATGAGCACAAATAAGCATTTATGAGCAGGAATAATTTCAAATAAGCTTAAATATTCCTTAAAAGAGTATTTATGATAAAAAGTTTTGTTTTTTAATTAAATTTGATCGAGTTGAATTGAATTTACTTAACTGCCCTATGAGATTGGCAACATAGTTTTCAACTGCATTGCTAGTTTCATCCACTGAAAACTAAGTGGGCTCTCCAGCAGTATGTTCCTCCTATCTTCCGTATTGCGGTATCGTATCAAACATCGAGATAATCTTTTCGCAACTTTGATTCACCCGGAATATTGTTATCACAATATTGTTCTAAAAATGTCTTAAAAATTGGATTTTCTACACAGAGTATTCCAAGGAATATATTTGCAGCAATAAGTGCACGACACACAAGTCTTCAGCAAATTCATTTTTTTATCGGTTTGTTTTGTTAAAAACGTTTGCTTTAATTTAGTTTTCTTGGCAACACTAGCCTGATCAAAAGGTGTTTTAACATGTTGCTGTAGTTGATGCTTTTTGTTGCTAGACACCTAGAAAAAACCAAAACATTGTGCTTTTACAAATTATCAATTAATTGTACAAATTTGTTAAAGTATTTAGCAATTACCATTGTTAATTATAATTATATCTAATAATTTAATTATAATAAAATAGACACTGAAAAACAAATGTGTTTTATCATTTAAATTGTCATTTATTTACTTTGATCTCCATTTCTTCTTTAATTTTACCTAATTTCACCTGCATGAAGCCAGCAACAGCGAGTAGCAACCAATTCGCCGCTGATCGCCGAATACTACAGAGTGCTACGCCTGAAGCTAAACGTAATTGTTCACATTAAGCTACCAATGACTCCCAGATCTAAGTGGTCGCACTTAGTCAACTGAGATTTCCCGAAGCTAGCTCGATGGGCAAATGGGAGTGAGTATAACCGCTTCAACCTAAATGGTGGAAGCCAAACTTCTTTGTAAGTACTTACTCGGACTGACTCTATTTTCATACTGAACCGAACCGCAACTTGTTTCTACCTCCTCGTACTGAACCCAACCCGAAACTTCTTAGTGCTTCCTGGGGCAGACTTAATTTTCGTACTGAACTGAAGCCAGAGCTTCTTTGTACTTACTCGGACGTACTTTATTTTTGTACTGAACCGAATCAGCAACTTTTCAGTTTGATAGCATTGCTGAATCATCATTAATTTGCTCTTCCTCAGCTTGTGTAACAAATTAACTTTACCTTTACAGACTTTTTCAAAATGTCTTGGTTGTTTACATTATCACAAACAGTATCTTTTGCTTTACATTGACTTCTTGAATGTTTGTAAAAATAAAATAAAAATACCCAAACGCCTTCTGTGTAACTCTTGCTCGTCTTCTCCCTTTAGCTTACACGCAGTTGACTTCTTTTGAGTTTCTTATTTGACAAGACTCGAGTTTTGCGCATTTGTACAGGTTGCTGCACTTTTCTCATGGATTTGTTCACTTAGATTTGTATCTGCTATTCTAATTACTATACGATACTGTTTTTCTTGACTTTATTTGTGTATGTTCACACGATGCTCTTTATTTATGCAATGTTGTGATAAAACTTTTAGTGGTCTGTATCTTTTGAACATTACATTTACTCTTGGAAAGCAGGTACTAGCATTTCGTATGTCCGCTTGTTTGAAGGACAAGAATATGTCATCCGCATTCTTCCTCATCAAATACATCAAGTTAATTTTATCTTCATCAGATTTGACATCTGTTGACGTAACTTTAAATATCTTTCAAATTGTGCTTTCCATTCGAACCATGCGTTAGGGTACTGGAAATCCAATTATTATTAACCTCAGGGATAAATTTGATTACTTCAAATCGTCCGTCAAAGAGAAAAATTCGGAATCTGACTACAAGGAGCTATCTCAAAGAACTAAAGGTAGAAGCTCACACCAGTCATTTTTTGATGGGAGAGAAAAATTTAAAGTAGAAACCTATCTTCCCATAATTGATACCCTGAGCGTGCATCTAAAACAGCGATTGACTTTTTACAAGGACATAAATCATCGGTTTGGTTTTTTCTCGCTTGAAAACTCCGAATTCCGAGAAGTTGAAACAAAGTTCAAAGAATTTGTTGAAATCTATTATGCAGACGTCAGCGAAAAAGAGTTAGAAATGGAATGTCTGCATTTAACAAAATACTTGAAAATTGTCCAGTCTAGTGAAAATGAAGAAACTACTAGTCTTTCAAAAATATATCATTTTTTAAAAGAAAATAAAATTGAAGACATGTTTCCAAATGTAGAAATTGCATTGAGAATTTTTTTAAGCATGGTGGTAACTAACTGCAGTGGGAAACGCTCCTTTTCCAAACTGAAAAGAATAAAAAAATGAATTAAAAAGTACAATGCTTCAAAAAAGATTGACCGGTTTGTCGCTGATGTCCAAAGAATGTGATGTGCTTAAACTTTGAAGAAGTGATTGACGATTTTGCTCGTCTAAAATCTAGAAGGGTACCTCTTCAATCAGCATAGATTTTTAGGCACTAACCTGTCTATAGTGAATGCTAGAAGAGTTACTTTTCTGGATTGTATTATAATTACCTATTCATTTAATGTTACTGTAAAGAAATAAAAACAACAGTTGAATAAATCTAGAATTTTGCCTACCTACTCCTTTTGCCTGTTGTTAATAAAATAGTCCTCTGTCGTAGTCATAGGAGCCCCATCGTCCTAAAGTGCTCAGGGCCTTCAATAGGTTAAAGACGGCCCTGCTTGTGTGTTGTTTATTCTACTGATAAATAATAAAGAACGCCGCGGTGGCTAAATGTAATTTAATCCTTTTTGTATGATGTGTTTATGTTAACGAAAAAGCATGTAATCCGTCATTGTGTACAATTCCTAGGAAATGTGTACAATTGCTAAAATAGATAGGAAATGTATGATATATTTTGTAATATGCACTTTTCGTACGAAATGTATACATTTCCTAAATAGCAATCAGAAATGCATTACATTCGTGATGTCAGTGGGTACAGCGGGGTTAGCGGAGCGAGGGGAGGGTATTGCGTCTTCCGATCAGGTGATCGCGCGTGGGGAGCAATAGCGTGGTGATTAGTGGCGTCGGAGTCACGTATCTCGCTTATGAAAGAACGATTTTATAATGCTTTAGCATCATCAAGAATATTAACAAGTGCTAAGAACACTGTTTATATTGAAGACGAACGTTACAAAGTGTTATTGGAAGAGGTTTCTACGACAAAAACAACAGCAAGAAAGACTTCTAGCGATTATTGGTTGTTACGGTAATACGATGTGCTTGCCATTGACCAAAAAAGTAAGCTTATTTTTCCTGTCAAAGATACTGCAAACAATATTCTTTACTACGCATGTGACAGCGAGTTATTCGACATATTACACGAGGCACACATAAGAATTGGTCACGGCGGAAGAGATCAAATGATGAAAGAGGTATGGAGTCACTACAAAAACATAACACGTAAGGATATAGAAACATATCTTCAACTTTGTGAACCATGTCAACAAAAGCAAAAAGGCATAAAAAGGGCATTGTTGTAAAGTCTATTATATTGCCCAAGTTTAACTCTAGATGCCAAGTGAATCTGATAGATTTTCAGTCCCCGTCCGACGGTGATAACAAATTCATACTTGTTTATCAAGATCACTTAACAAAATTTGTTGTTTTAAGACCATTCAAATCGAAACGAGCTGAGGAAGTGGCTTACACTTTATTAGACATATTTATTCTGCTTGGTGCCCCTGCAATTCTCCAGTCCGACAATGGCAGAGAATTTTCTAATAAAATTATTGAGAACTTAAAAACATATTGGCCTACTTTAAAAATTATCCATGGTAAGCCCAGGCATTTGCAAAGTCAGGGGAGTGTAGAAAGGGCAAATCAGGATATAGAGTGGATGCAAGACAATGATAATTCACATTGGAGCGAGGGTATAAGGTTTGTGCAACTCATGAAAAACAGGACTTTTCACGCTGGTATCAAGCAATCACTTTATGAGGCACTTTTTGGGTGTAAAGTAAAAGTAGGTCTACAGTTACCCAATGATTTCACGCAAAGCGTCGAAACTGAAGAAGATTTGGAGAAAATCATACAAGACCTTGCCGAAAATGAAGCGGATCCCAAAGTCTCTGCATGTGAACTCTCTAAGGTGAATACGGAGCCAAGTCAAGTCTCTAACAACGATTCGGATCAATGAGAAACAAGCACGCAACCTCCAGCTTGCGTTCAAAATAAATGCAGCGTCTGTTCACAAGAAACTACAGGGGCTCATACTTGTAGAGAATGCGGATGTGCAATCCACACAATTTGCGCTGTTGCTAAAGAATCATCCGATGAAAGATTTGGGTCTAAAGTTCTGTGCCCATTGTGTTCAAAAAATTTAAAAACACTAAAAAATCGTCCAAGTGCTAAGAAAAACCTACAACAACAAGCCGAAAAGATGATGAAAACGAGTGAAAAAAAGTTTCCTCCTGTACCTATTGGCACTTCTGTGCGGGTTTCGGTACCAGAGGTTGATAGAGAACGTGGTGATGCACGTAATATTATAGGCGTAGTCTTGGCTAAAACTGATGACGAGCTCTATCAAATTGGTACGAAGAATGGAATCATAAAACAGTTGTATTCTAGATCTCAGTTCAATGTTTGTCCGAGAGTTCTTCTGGAAATCAAGGATGTACCGAGTACGGAAATTGCACTACGCTCAGTTGCAAATCTACAATCAACTGGAATTGGCCAAGGATTCAAAAAGTGCTTTTGCAACAAGAATTGTAATACAGCAAAATGTCTGTGCTATAAAAATAAACTATTGTGTACTTCCAAGTGCCACTCCAGCTTACCCTACAAAATAAATAAGTTTTTCAGCTGAAGTACTAGTGGGCCTCACATGTAGCTGGACATTGTGACGCCGAAAGCTATTTTGCTGTCATATGATAGAGTCATATTGTATCTAGCCACATGTGCGGCCTTCTTTTCATATAGTTTAATAAAAAAAAAAATAGAAAGACTTCTACTTTTATATTGTGACGTAGAATTACTTAAATGACAGACTGATTACATACCAAATGAAGGTTTGAGCTTTATAAGAAATTATACGTAGTTTTTTCTGTGTGCTATGGGCTTCAAAATGAATTTTAATGAAGTTTAATTAGTAATAAGCCCTATGAAGATTTTATATTTTACGATGTGATTGTTACCTGATTGTGTCAACGAGAGCCTTAATAAATTCTGATTCTCAGTTTACTAACGTGTTTTATTTATTTTATTCACAGAAAGCATATACGAGGGCTGTTTGACGGAAGCGTGACTTTCCTCTAGATGGCGCTGATATCGGTAAATCGAAAACATTAGCATATACGTCAGTCTTTTAGAGGCTTAAGCTCCAAATTTCATGTCAATCTGTGAAATAGTATACATTTGACAGTTATAGAAATCAATTAAGTTTGTGCTGTTTTGCAAATATGGAAAAACGTGAATTTCGTGTTTTAATTAAACATTATTTTTTACGTGGAAAAACAGTGAAAGAAACTGAGGAGAAATTACGGAAATATTACGGTGAATCTGCTCCATCGCATGGAATGGTTTCCAAGTGGTTTAATTCATTTAAAACTGGCCGTATGAGCACTGATGATGGTGAACGCCCCGGACCCTTACAAACGGTCACTACTAAGGAAATCGTTGACAAAATCCATAATACGGTAATGGCTGATCGACGTTTGAAAGTGCGCGAGATAGTTGATGCTGTTGGCATCTCAATCGAACGGGTGCATAATATTTTACACGAACATTTGCATATGAAAAAGGGTATCGGCAAGATGGGTGCCGCGATTACTCACAGTGGAGCAAATGAGAATTCGTGTTCAACTTTCAAATCAATGTTTGGTCATGTTACAACGTAATCCAGTTGAGTTTTTTTCGCCGATATGTGACTGTTGACGAAACCTGGATGCACCACCACACCCCTGAGACAAAGGAACAGTCGAAACAATGGATTTCACCAGACGAACGTGCACCAAAGAAGACTAAAATTGGTCACTCGGCTAATAAGGTCATGGCGACTATTTTTTGGGATTCTAAAGGTATAATCCATATTGACTATTTGGAAAGGAGTAAAACAATAACTGGCCAATATTATGCTGATTTATTGACCCGTTTTGATGTTATCTTAAAGAAAAAAACGCCCACATTTGGCACGTAAGAAAGTGCTCTTTCATCACGACAACGCCCCATCTCATTCATCCGCAATTGCGACCGCTAAATTGGTTCAATTACGCTACGAATTGCTTCCCATCCACCATACTCGCCGGATCTGGCCCCAAGCGACTTTTATTTATTTCCGAATTTGAAAAAATCTCTCGCAGGAAAAAAATTCGCATCAAATGAGGTTATTGCTGCAACGGAGGCCTATTTTGACGAGTTGCTAAAAGAACATTTCTCAGACGGCTTAAAGAAATTGGAAAGTCGTTGGACTAAGTGTGTAGCACTTGAAGGAAACTATGTTGAAAAATAGTTAAAAAAATCTAGCCTAAACCTGTTTTTTATTGAAATGTCACGCTTCCGTCAAACAGCCCTCGTATGTGTACAATTCCTAGGTTTCATACATTTCCGGTAACATTTACATAATATCATAGAGTAATTAATATAAGTAGAGAAACAATTACAATGTTTTAAATGTAACCCAAAAACGTACCGGATAATAGGTGGCGAATACTTAGCCATCTATAGGACGGTACAAAAAGTTTAACAGCATTTTTCGCACCTAAAACTGCAGTTTACAATACATTTAATAGACGTAAAATATTTAGTTGTAGAATAGACGTACTTAATACCTCTTCGTGTTGTTGCGGTCATTATAAAACAAAAAAAAGGTATTTATGTTGCCAGTAATGACAGCTGGATTTCAGTCAAAACACGAATGAATGAAATCCGATACATTTGAGGGTATACAATAAAATTCTTAATTATTTATTCCTTAAAGGGCTTGAACGGTCAAGACTAAACTAAGAATTAGAGCTTGATATTTTTATTAAAGCAAAATTTTGTAATTATCATTTTGAACGTCTGCCGAAATAATTCAAAGTACATTAATTTACAAAAATAAACTTTTCTTTAAATTTTAGTTAATAAATGATTTAGTTATTGTTAGACTACAATATATTATGTTTGTTTTTTACGGCTTGTTTTTGTAATGCTGCACTTCTACTATATGTAAATACTACTTGTAACACGTAGTTTGTAGGTAGTTCGTATTTAAGAAATGAAACTTTTCCGTGATTATTGGGACGGGCAGCATGAAAAGTGTTTTCTTATAAATCACTTCACATATGCGAGTATTTCCAGTTTAGACGTTTAGAAATTTTTTTTGTTTACTTATGTATTTCTTTTTCAAAAGAGTACTCTTAAAACAATTTTGTGATTTCAAATGAATGGATTTGGTAAGATTTCGTTTTGATCCATTCTATATTAAAAACAAAGTAATAGTTATTTACGCAATAAGTGGGATACACACATTATTATAGCACGAATATGGAAATTGCGCAAACGAGGGCGTTAGCCCGAGTTTTGCGTAACCATGTGAGTGCGATAATAGTGTATCCCACGAATTGTGTACAAAATTTTATGTAGAACCGTTGAATTTTTTGCAAATTAAACCATTTTTGCTGCTCTCAATCATGGACTAACTACTTTCGATCAAGATTTTGTGAATATTAATTCAAAGTAACAGCTGAATCTCATTGTTCAAAATGATAGCAATGCACTTAGCAACAGTGTAAACAGTAAACAAATTTGAAAATATTATCGCACGTGTGCGGTAATATTTAGATTACCGCAATCTGAAACATTACTTTATCCCAGAGAGTGCGATTTATAAGATATATCTCACGATTGTACATAAAGTAATATAATAGTGTCTGACTATTTTTCAGGTGCAAGGCCATAATTTGAAGCACAAGATGCAAGCCATGTGCTACAAAAAAGTTAACGTGTCTCCATGTAGCTTTAAATGTCGATAACTGTGTAATTAAGACAAATTGAGTATAAGTTCTACGGGTGTATGCACAAAGAATTCGGACAGAAGACTATCGGTTTAACTCTAAGAGTACGTGCAAAACAATTTGCAATTGTTGCAACTGTCAGTTAGTTGAAGCTATTCCCAACATAGTTTTAAAATTTGGTTAATTCAGTTTTGCTTTTAATAAGTAGGTAAGGAGTCTAAATGAAAATCGGCGCTGCCAAATTTTATCAATTATTATACTCATAAGAACAAAAAATACCTCTAGATACTTTTTTGCAATGGAAATTCCAAGAAGCACAATTTATGGTATTTGTATACGAACTGATACAGAAAAGAGTAAAGGGATCTGGAAGACCTGACAGAAAAATATCACTAATGTTCGTGCAAGTTAGAATTTGTCTTCGTTAACTTCAGTAAAATGTTGTTTTAAAAGCTTATTTTCTAGCAACCAAAGACACGCCTTGCTTTCTTGAGATATTGCAGACATAATTTCGGTGCAATTTTGTATATTTGCCCAAGTTTACGAAGACTAATTTCAAGTTTACGGTGAGCCACCTTTGCAAGAGCTTCATTTTCCTTTGGTAACATTATTATGGAAGGTATTCCAGATCCTTTTAATTTTTTTGCGCCATAAACTTTTTTAGCTCGTATACAAATACCATAAAGTGTGCTTTTTGGAATTTTTATTGCGACAAAATATCTAACAGTATAGGACTTTTTTGTCCTTATGATTATCATAAAATTTGGCAATAGCTTCGTGCTGCGAATTGTCATTTGAGCACTCCATACTTTTAAGAACAAAACTGAATTAACCAAATTTTAAAAATGTGTTGGAAATATCTGCAGCTAACTGACAGCTGCAAGCTGACATGTTATCTATGAGTTTAAACCGATGGTTTTTTGTCTGGATCTAGTCTGCTTAGAGAGTGATTTTCGGTATTCTTAAAATTCCGATAAAAAGATTTCTTTTTATCAAAGGTCGCAAAACTTAGGCAGATTTTTTTAAAGTGTTGGTTCTCATTTCGAGAACACATGTCTAGCAATTAACGACCAATTATTATTATAGAATTCTTTTGGATTCGTTTTGATACGTTTCGGAAAAATACACGAAAATAGTTTAAAAGCTCCATAATGTTAGCTTCTTCATAAAAGGAAAAATTCTAAAACTGTCGAGTTAAAGGAGTTAACGAGTCTAGAAATTCATAGAAATCGGACAGGTTAAGAGGTAAAAAAAAACAAAGAAAAGACTTCTGAATTTTTACATACTGGGAAATTTTTTTAGGTGTTTCCGAAAGAAAAGAACTGCAGAAATGACGGAGTTGTTGTTTTCGTTGTTAGATGATGGGGAATGCTTCACCAAGTACAGTCCAATACGAAACACTTTATAATATAGACCATGACTTATAAGGAATAAAAAAAGTCACAAAAATGAAATTTGCTATAAGCTCAACAGTTGTGAAGTTTCAAGACGTATAGAAAATGTTCCAGAAGGTCAGAGAGATCGATGCTTGAATAGATAAGGAAGTATGGTATTTTGTAAAGCGTTCATTTAAAAACCATTAAAGTATAAAAGTAGAAGCGTCATCGTCAAATGTAGGGTATACACAAAGGACTTTATACTTCTTAGATTTTGTACATCTACTACCATATAACATACAGAAACATTACCCAAGTACTACGACATTGCCTCGTATTCCCGGCATATTCCCTTTACAACCTCGACAATGCTGGAGTCATTGCCCATATTTCCTAAAATATTGCCAACATTTTCCTAACACTGCTACATTCCCTTAATTAGTTCTACTATTTCCAGCTACATGCCTAAAACATTCCCGTTTTTTCCACGTCATCTTAAAATGTTCGAGGCAGGAAGAATTGTCAGAACATGGCGACAGAAAACATTTTTAATACTGAAAAAGTAGTAGCTAATTTAATTGATTATTTCAAACTTTACAAAACGCTTGAGTTTTCTGGGACAAGACTTATCCGCTGCCAACATTAAGAAAAGAATTTAAAAGTATTGTCTTTGTCATTACAGAAATTGACGTTCGCTGCCGATCGTCCAGGAACCCTTCACCGACAGCGGTGCTAAATAATTTTTTAGAGAACCAATCTCAATTGACCTCAGCTAAACTTCTTTTTAAAGAGAGGGATACAATATATGAATCTTGCGAATCCTTTTTAAAGAAGTTAGAGGTCTTCAAAGTTAAGGTTTTTATTTTTATTTTTCTATGATTCAAAAACTACTGATGCGATTTTGTTCAAATTTGGTATTACAGCTGAGTCTTTACCCTTTTGGGACGAGGTGATAATTATCCTTCTTGTTTTGTTTTTAGTTAGACAATAGAAATAGAACAACAACAATAAAAAAGCATTACGTTCTTTGATTTATTAATTGCAACGGTGCACTCGTGGTATAAGCTCATCGTGATTGCTTTTGCAATAGCAGCACCGGTTAGACGACGGAACCGATTTGCAAATCCCTCCATAATTCTCTCCGACCGTCCCTAACATAGTATCATAAGGGTTTTGTAGCAAGTTTGCTATCAAACTCATCCTATTCTATCCGTTGATCGCGTGGAACGTTCTGGTTACCTGATTACCAAATTTCAATAGTTCAGAAAGACCTAAGCCTATTGGCCATCATGATTTTGATTTTGTCTTCCCAAGCGTCATAAAGTTACCTGGCTTGACCGTTGAAAACAAGTGTTCCTTGCTGTAATCACTATCACTCTTTCAAAGAACCTACTGACTTGCTCATGCACAATAGTCGTAGTAGCTTTACTTCATAATTCCCCAAATCTACAGGAGTATTACTGAAATCGACACTAAAAATATTCTTAGAAGAAAATTGCGTTGCTTGGTGGCTACAAAGACTTTCCTTTTCCGAAAAATTGAATACATCTAATACCGCTATATTCTGTAGCAGATTTTTGTAAGTGGATTGTAAAAGGATTGTTAGATAACTTTGAATTTTCAATATATTATCTTTTTCTGTGGTCTCCGTAGTGTTTCTTAACACTTTGTAAATAGTCTTGTTCTTTTGAAGTGTGCTACTACGTTTCCTTTACTAGAGAAGCATTGATCTAATGAAATTT
Organism: Ignelater luminosus; assembly: GCA_011009095.1. Lineage (NCBI taxonomy): Eukaryota > Metazoa > Arthropoda > Insecta > Coleoptera > Elateridae > Ignelater > Ignelater luminosus. Next base: position 23,922 of record VTPC01000580.1, read on the forward strand.
TGAACTAATCTAGATAAACTTTTAAATTTTTCTCATTTGTTTCTTTCCAACTTGAAAATTATAGAATAGATGAGTCACACTCCTGACGTAACAGGAAAGATCTTCAATTATTTCAATTTACTTTGCTTTTAAGCCAATTAACTTCGTGTCTTAATTTATTATGAATCACCCTTAATTTTACGGACACTCTGTATAACATACATTAGCGTATTTATTTGACAAGACATGCAGAGAAAGCAGAGAATGGGAATTAAATGGCATTGCGTTTTAAAATTTCACGTATTGCTTACTAAAATAAGAACGCTGTCAATCATACATTAGTGAATTTAAATCTTGCTTCTTTTAATAATTTATGGTCAATTTGATAATCTTTAAAATAAAAAATGCTTGCGTCCGTATAGCAAATACGTTGTTTCTTAAAACGGCTTTTATACTGCAATATCACATAATGATTGACATAAATGAAATAAAAGTATTAGCAATATGAACATGCCTAAAAGTTAAAAGTTACCAAATTATCTTCTACAATTATAAATATAAAAACTTGCTCCTTAATGTATAATTCTGTTAAACTATTCTCCATTTAAATTCTATACTGCAATAAAACAAAAACTTGTAGGTTGTTTATTCTACAAATAATAAAGAACACCGCAGTGACTAAATGTAATTCAATCCTATTTTTACAATGTGTTTACATATTTTGTTTACGAATAAGTTTTTATCGCCAGAAATTTCCCCGAAAAAAATATACACAACAGAAATTTTAATATAATCGTTTGAGACGTTTGTCAATTATACCAAGATATAAATTCTTAGAATTAGAAATAATCTGGTGCAATAATGAGAAGTTGAAGAGAGCAGCACCGTCTGTGCTTGCCCTTCTTTCCCCTCGACGCACTTGGCCGACAACCGTACGAGTTACATATATCCCCATAACGTTGTTCCTCTATCCATATTTATTTCCTCTATGATAATATGTAAAACTTATTCGTAGACAGGATATTATTCTGTTTACGAATAAGTTTTCATCTACAAAAATTTCCCCGAAGAAAATATACACAACAGAAATTTTAATATAATCGTTTGAGACGTTTGATAACAAGTTATAAATTCTTTGAATTAGAAATAATCTGGCGCAATAATGAGAAGTTGAAGAGGGCAGCATCGTCTGTGCTTTCTCTTCTTTTTCCTCGACGCACTTGGCCGACAATCATAACGTTGTTGCTCTACCCATATTTGATTCCTCTATGCTCATAGGTAAAAATATGCAAATATGTATTTGCTCAGTTTTAATAATAACAATTCATATTTAGTTATGTTTATTGTAACAACTATTGTGTATTTAAATTAGTGTCAACATAGTTAATTTAGTACGTACTAAGCAGTTATTTGTAAAAAAGAACTTCACAATCTATAAAGTTTTTATTATTTTACATTTTCTATCACGATTTTGTGATAGTATAGTATCTTATGTTGGTACGTTTTATTTAGAAAGTATAATAATATGTATTCATCTTTTTCATTTCATAACGGCATTATTAGCAAACTTAAGTGCCCTTGCCCGTTACGATTTCGTTATTCAGACACCAATCGTTTACTGGTCCATAAATATTTCGTATTTCGTAAAGAATGTCTTCATCAGGACAAGCTGAACGAACTGCATCGAGAATACAGGGTTGGAAAATTGCTACATCACTAAAAAACATTTGCATTAATCCTCAATAAAAGTTATCAACAAGCCTATACCATACAGTTTTAGATTTTTTTTATGTAACCTACTAAAAGTCCCTATCCCTATTCAAGACAGTAGAGATGTAAGTAAAAGAAGAAGAATTGTTTAATTACCAGTTGGATTAGGAGTTCCAGTATAATAGCTCACCTGCAAATAATCTCTTGTGTAAAAATAAAATCGGACTGAGTATAATTTAAAACTTTTAGAAGAGGTCCACATAATCCATAAGCTTTATTAACTTCTGAAAGTATCGAACAGTTAGATTTTTCTAAATGTTCTTTCTTCTCTAAAACATTACACAACTAGAATTCATTGATTTCTAAGACAAATAACTTTTAAATGTGTTACGTTTATAGTTTGCTACAAGCTCCAAGCAATTTCTAGCAGTGGTGTTCAAATAATAAACAAACAGATCAGGTAGATATTGTTCTTCAGGCTTTAAACAAGGCCTAATTTTTTCTAATTTCTGTTCAGTGCATTCATAGTTGGCCCATACTAGATTCGCGCCATCACACCCCAATAATAGTTCATACTCGATGTAGTCTTGTTGAAATATTTTATTTCTATTTTCGACACAGGATTTTGTTCTCTAAAAGATTTGATTTAATAAACTTAAAATTAAGAAACAACTGATTTCTACTAGTGAATACCTCTATTTCCATATATGTAAAAAGCTCATCATTTCTTGCGCACATGTAGGCAACAAGACTAGCATATCTAGCAAAATCGGCTGATACGATAGAAACTACAATATTATTTAATTTCTCTTTAAAAATCAAACACAATATAAATTAGACAATTAAATTATAATGATTGCATGCAACGAGCATATCTTACATAGAAATATAAAAATGACTGTAAAATACCGCCACATTTCTGAATACCAATTCTACTTTAATACAATGCAAAACAAACACGATTTCTGATAAATACTCATGTAATAATAACACTTAGTAAAACATATCTTTATTATAACTTTAATAAGTCGCACTGTCCTACTTTACTCTTTAAAATAAGCGATAACATTTTGAACTAGACGAAGAATTTTACTGATTAAATTAATATTTACATCAGGGTTTCTTATCGTCGCTAATATTTTGGAATTAATTTGTTATTTTGAACTATTTTGATTAACTAACAACAAAAGATAAGGATTAAAAATAATATCAGGCAGTGTAAAAATTATAAATTACAGTAAGTAGAGAGCAGTTTTCCAAATGTGAGAACGTCTCACCTACGACGAGTTCAAGCTTGCATCCGCTATAGTGGAGGATATATTGAAAACATGATTGATTTTCTTATCATTTGTATTATTCTTATGTTTTGTACAATTTAAATTAAATCATTCGTTAAATGTCTTTTTGCTTATTTTGTAAAGATTGTTGAAAACTTTACAGTAAGCTTACAGTAAATATCAAAGTTTTATGCGGTTAAATTTTCATGGCAATGCAATTTATTTACTTTACCGGTGTCGAGATTAGATATCACAAGCATTTAAAGAATTGCAGTTTTTTCGAAAACAATTGAGTTTACGAAAACATTACAGGGTGAATCTTCTTGCAGAAGAAGTGCACTTTTAAATAATAGAGCTCAAACTTTAAAATTTTGCCCATAGAAACAGTTGTAGGCTTTAAAAGAGAGATGTACATGTAAAACTCTGCGTTCCAAATTATTAATTTCATCGACATTTCAGGAAAAAAATTACCTCACCCAACAGGTCAACATACCAAGTTTCATTACGACTGATGAATTCAGTAAGTCGTAGTTAATAAATTAAAAAAGCTGTATTGACTTTAACAGCTTATAAGTCAAAAACTAGAAACTTTCGATGAATCATCATTTGTTTCCCAGAATCAGTGGTTAAGCATTGTTGGTGTTATTTCGGGACACCCTGTATACGTCGCTTGGAGTAGAACGTTTTTTTGTTATTTTTTTTGTACTCTTTGCATTGTTGCAGCAACGCCTTGGCAACAAATTGCGTGCTCAGCACAGAAAGTCTTTATTCTATTCCTTGTAACGTAATATACTATTATTTTTACATACAGCTATGTTTCTATTTTCCCAACGTTTTTTGTAAAGATAGAAAGACATTTTAATATAGCTTCGGTCATTTTGTATTTATCATTTCAATATGTTATACAGGGTGAGTCTTTTCCGATGTTTAGTATGGAGATCTTGGAAACTAGCGGAGATATAGAGACGATTAAATGAGAAAAGAATTTTAGTTTTACGAGCTCAATTCAATGAGCTTTTTGTTTTTTGGAAAAAATGCATGGCTAACTAGGTATGTTGCAAAAATTATTTTTTTGTTATTTTGTTCGGTGCTTATGGCTCTGTTATTATCGACTTTAGAAAAAATGTGTAAAGGAAAAAGTTACAGGTAATTATGTGGTTAGTAATACAGTCTAACCGAATTTTTTACTTAAGCTATAATGTTTGAGTTATGACACAAGCTTATGTTTTTTTTAACGAAAATCATAGTCGACCATGACTTTATAAAAAAGGCCCGTTTTCAGCGATTCTAGCGATATACCACCTGACATGGTTATTTTTATAAATAAATAAATTATGGCCCTTTTTTTCTTTTCATTTTCGAACTGTTTAAGTAGTACGCTATGGAAACAATTAATAAATGCGCATCGCGTTTAATAATAAAATTCAAGCAAGTTTTTAATATTTTTCTTTTAATTTCAAAATTATAAACATGATTATTTTGGTATGAAATGTTTATTCCCTTTGAGTTACAATTTTAAATAAAAATAATTTCTGAGAAACTAATAAACAGAGAATGACAAACGATAAATTAAGAGACAATAAAGGAAATTAGGATATAAATAAAGTAGTACCAAAACAATGTGATTAAAGTATGTAAAGTATTTACGACTAAAGATGCTCAATAGGTCTACCATTATAATTAATACACAAGTTACACCTTTTCAAAACAGAATTTGTTGCTTTTCTAATGGAACCTCCATCAATATTAGCAAAAACTTCTAGAACAGCTCCTCTAAGGTCATCTACTGTGTCGTACGACTTTTGATATGCCCTATCTTTTACCATTCCCCATAAATAAAAATCTAAAACCGACAGATCGGGGGATCGAGGTAGCTATGCAACCGGCGCGTTTCTTCCTATCCCTGAGTTCGGGAATGTTTCACTTAAATGATTTTGTACCATTAGCTGATTATGTGGTAGTGCCCCTTTTTCCTTTACACATTTTTTCTAAAGTCGATAATAACAGAGCCATAGGCACCGAACAAAATAACAAAAAAATTATTTTTGCAAGATATTTAGTTAGCCATGCATTTTTTTCCAAAAAACAAAAAGCTCATTAAAATGAGATGGTTAAACTGCAATTCTTTCCCCATTTAATCGTCTCTCTATCTCCGCTAGTTTCCGAGATCCCCATACTAAACATAGAAAAAAACTCACCCATATCGCCTGTTGTAACTAGTTAAGTCTTGTGTCAGCACCATATAGTTTATCAAGCTCTTGACGTTTCTTTCTAGAGTTATAAGTGTGTATTTGTCTTCTAATATCTGTCCCCATACTGTATTCCCCATTATCAGGTAATTCCTCTGGAAAAATTCAATCATTCTATATCCGTTTCTGTTTATTGTCTCTTCTCCATGTCTACCCATGCATCCCAACCTCTTATTGATATCCCTACCTACTCTTGTATTCCAGTGTCCCATAATCAGTGTACTCTCTACTCTCTCGCTTCGTCTAGTACTTCTTCTGATTTACCTTCTACCGGGGCATATATACATATTTGTAATATGTTTACTTTTTCTTCTAGTTGGAGTGTTATTATATTTATTCTTAAGTTCTTCTTTATTGTCTATGTCTTTCATTAGGATAAAAGCTACTCCCTCCCTTCCCCTATTATCTGTGTTTACTCCTGAATAGTATAGAGTATGTTTTTCAGCTAATTGTATTTTTCCTTTCTCTTTTTTTCTTTGTTTCGGTTAATCCCATTAATTGTAATTTGTTATCCCCCATTTCTTTAAGAAGTTTTGGGTCGCCTTTTTCTAAAACGAAACAAATGCGTGGCGACTTTCATATATCAGGATAGGTACACCTGTGTCAGATGAGATTAAATACCGAGTGAAATGATAATATTTAATCTTGGATTAAACAGATTATTTTCTTCTTTTAATTTAATCCCAAGTTCCTATAAAATTAAGTCTTCATATTAAAAACCTAATATTTCAACATAATTTAATTTCAATAAAAAAATCAAGGTCATTGCAACACATGAGAAAATGCAATCATTATCATTCTGTCGTATTTCATAAATGAAACAATATGCTAACAAGCAGCATTTGCAAGTTTATTAGCGCAACATAAATAAAATGTCTCAACTTACTTGCTATTATACTATCATAATAAATACAAAAAAGTGTAGGTCAGTAAAAAGATAAACTAGATTTAAGTTGTTACCTAGATTTGTAATTGCATATTTGCAGAACTGTGATAACTAGTATTAACCTGATTATTGTCATTGTTATTGTTGTGTCAACTTATTAGAAATGTGTATATCGTGTTCGTTTTAACATTTGCTATAGGGAATTAGTATGGGAAATCTGAAATATGCCAAATAGTTCGTTCTCGAATAAAAGTCGATGAAATTAACAGTTGCAATCGATAGATAAGATAGTCTAACGTACTGTCCAAAAATATTACCCTTAATAACAATCCCAGTTCTTCAGAAATTATAAATTCATTAATTACTTGCAAAACATTAATTTAAAAGCCGAAAACTGAAAAGTCGACCCGACTGGCCTCCGTGGTTCAATGATTTTTACTGCTTGCTAAACTGCACGGGCTCTTCGAATGCAAGATCGAACCCCGTTACAGGCAAGACTTTTTTTATTTTCTTTGTCATTAATCTTTAATTTAATAACAATTTAAATAATTTGTTATTATTTTTGTATTCGGAAAACGTACAAGAAATAATAAATTAGAAATGAAAACTGATGATGCTTTTTCATACTGCATACAACAAAAACCAATTTTTACAATATTAAGGGCAATATTTTTGGACAGTACGTTAGAATATCTTATCTATCGATTGCAACTAATAATTTCATCGACTTTTATTCGAGAACGAACTATTTGGCATATTTCAGATTTCCCATACTAATTCCCTATAGCAAATGTTAAAACGAACACGGTGTATATAGGAAATTTGGAACGTAATAAAACAGTATTATTCATTCATTTGGTTTTTACTCAACAAATGTATTGCCGGTATTAAGCCTTTTCTACCACCTTAAAGATTGTGAGGCTGCAATCTCAGCAATACATCAACACAAACTTCCTGAAGTTTGACAATAAACAAGTTTGTATGAACAGTAATGGTATCCTGTATGTTGGTAATGCAATTATTGTAAGCAAGCGAATTTCCTTATTAATGGTCAGCTGTAGTTGTGTAAACCGCGAATAATAGAAATCAGATGTAGGCATGTTTTTAATACATACTGTACACTTTATTTTCTCTCTGTATTAAATGAACAATGCGAACCGTGTACCACGTTGTCGATGCTTGCTTGTATGTAACAAAAGAACTGTTTATCAAAACTCTCGTAAAGCACAGAATGCTGTTTGTCGAATATACGAACGGGTTGAGCAGTTTGAGAAAGTTTATAAAGGTAGAGTTAATTTTGTTACACAGGTTAAGAAATCGTAAGTTAGTGATGGTTTAGCCGTTATTAGAATAGGTTTAAAAAATGATTCTCAGTTTAAAGTAGAACTGGCAGAACTGAATAAAAACATAGAATTATTAGTAGATACAGGTTCAGAAATCGCTTGTATTAATGAAAATGAATTAAAATCTTGTGAACCAGATGAATTGGAAGTGGTAGGCTCCAAGTTCTATAATGTATATGTTGCATACATATACTGAAACTGTCGATTTCACGTAACTGGATATCCATTCCATGAACTGGAACCAAATTGTGTAATCGTACATAATTTCATAATCTGTATGATATTTTTGTCGTTTTCATGAAGCGGAAAGTGTATTTTGTCCAGTTAGTGAAATAAAAGTAATCTTTATACCACGCATGGCTATTTGGTTACGTTCGTGTGCGTTTCGCTTAAATACAAACCACGTGCAGTGTGTAAAAATAACATGTATGAACCAAGAGAAGTTTTTTCTTCAGATTTGGAAGTGCACTATACAGAGCAATCTCTGAAAAAGCCCTATACTAGAATGAAGCAAGAGGATGTTATTAAAGAAATCCAACAGGGCAAAAGCTACAATGTAAGTTTGTTAAAACCTACAAAAACCGATATTATAAATGTTATAGTTTTTAAAACGATTTTTGGAATTATTGTAATACCTTGTGGCGACACTTTCTAAAAACTAGAAGTACGCAAAACATTGACTTTTCGGACATAAATATTCGAGGTAAAAGGGTCCCACTTATACCTGTTAATTCGTTGAAGGCATTCTCCAATGTTTTGCACCTTAAAATTTTCATAGAAAAAAGGTTTTACCGTTTGTCAATTATTTTCTTTCAAACGTACTTCTTTAGAAATATCTTAAACACCTTTGTACATTATAAATAATTTTCGTAGAAGGTTTAAGAATTTTGTTTAGTGTCTAATTCTTAGTGTAGATAACAGATTATAAATTTTCCTAGAAGAATTTTGCTTTTGTCTAAATTCTTCTTAAACGGATCTACAGCAACAATATTTCCTTGAACAAAATTTCTGTTAACAGTTTTTAGAAAATGATTTTCTTCGAAGACACGAAAATTCTGCTCTTTGTTAAAACACAGGTAGAGATGTATAAAAGCTTAGTTATTTACAGGGACGACACAGTCGCTCGCTAAGATTCATTCGATATCATTCCAGTTTGCATAAAATTTAACATAGTTCCTCGACAATTGTTAACTTGTTATAATCTTTAATAAATAACGTTTATTTCTACTATTTATTATTATTAAACAAACTCGCACATTTATTATAAAAACGCCTGACATCAGAACATCTTCAACCTAAACAAATACTGGATATAAATGAGTAGTGAGTTTCCGTTACAGCTCTTGTATTTTAAAGGTATCTGGCTAAAAATATACTGATTTTTATATGCATTTGTAATAATACTACAAAAGTCAAGTTCTCTTTACATCATTAGATAAGCTGGAGAAAACAACCTTTCCGCTTCATGAAAAGGACAAAAATATCTTACAGATTATGAAATCATGTACGATTACACAATTTGATTCCAGTTCACGGAATGGATATAGATGTAACATATACATCATAGAAGTTGGAGCCTACCACTTCCAATTCATCTGGTTCACAAGATTTTAATTCACTTTCACTAATACAAGCGATTCTAATTACTGCTAAACCATCACTAACTTGCGATTTTTCAACCTGTGTAACAAAATTAACTCTACCTTTATAAACTTTCTCAAACT
>VTPC01000580.1:41177-63152 GCA_011009095.1 Ignelater luminosus
AAAAAAAACCCTGACCCTCTAGGTTGGAGGTTGTCATCGGGCTAACTCCTTGTTACTTGTAAAATCAAAAACCGTTAACCAACCCAACCACGAGCCTTGGAACAGGATGGATAAATGGAAACGAACTCGGCTCCAAAATAGGACAACGATTTTAGGAAATTGGAATGTACAAGGCCTCTCAACAAAGACGAACGAAATAATACACGAAATGGATAGAATGAAAGTAGATGTAGCAGTGATCACTGAAACAAAGAAGGAAGGAAAAGGCCCAGGAAACCGGTAAATATGTTCTCTTTTATACTGGTGTGCCAAAGAATAAAACAGCTAGACAAGAAGTGTCTATACTAAGCAATAACAAATTGAGAGAACTCATCACTACGTGGGAAGCAATAGACGAGAGAATCATAAAAATGAACTTAAACATAAAGGGTTATAAAATAGCAATTCTCGGCGTTTATGCAATTAACGATGATAATTTAGTTGCAATAAAAGGTCTCTTCTTCGAGAAGCTAAATAACGATATACAAAACTCGAAAACACAAGAGAATTGATTATGACAGAAGATTTTAATGGTAGAACGGAAAGAAAAAAACAGGATCCAGTTATTGGAAGTTTCGGTGAGAACGATATCAAGGATAATAGTTTAAGACTAATCGAGAAATGTGAGCAACATGAAATGTGTATACTAAACGGATATTTTTAACATCTAGACATCCATAAGTACACATAGATTCAGACGACCAGGAACTTAAGGTCAATAACAGATTATGTCATCACGAGACAAAAAATAAAGCTAAAAGTTAATGACGTCATAGTCTGTAGAGAAGTTACATACGGAAGCGACCACTATTTTCTCAAGACAAGAATTGTATTGTTACCAACTAGAACATTAAAAAATGAGCAACATAAAGAAAAACTAAATAAATCCAAAGAACTAAGATGCAGCTTAAATAGTATAGATCAGGAAAGCACAAAAACACTGTATAAAAATAGACTAGACAATAAGCTGCGAGAAACCCATTTTGAAACAACAGAAGCTATGTATGACGTTATATCTTGATAGTCTTTTACTATTTATTGAAAGTTTGAATTCGCATTTATTTATTTCTAAAAGTTTAGATTTGTTTGTTATTTCATTTTAATGTTTATCATTGGCACTGCGAGTCCTTACATAGTCTTATAATTTTTATCAAAAATTTAGATCGATCGTATTCAACATTTCTGTACTTGGACATCAGTAGTACTTTTTTATAGGCAACTACTTATTATTACTGCATTTGCACACTTTTTTTCGTAATACCTACTTTACAATATTTGTAATTATTAAAGAAACATTTTTCTAATATTTGTAACTATTTTCTAAGCAAGTAATACTGTGGCAATAACGTGTAAGACAAACAGCTATAGGCTCTAGGATATAATTATGGCCAGCTGTTGAGTCAGAATACCCCACTGTGCAAAGGCAGACTTTCATGATATATAGTTTGGTTAGCTATAACCTAGAAGGACAGAATCAAAAATATCCTTGAAATCGGTAAGAAGAGTTTAGGTTTTCTGAAGAAAACCTGAATGGTGTGTTCACTGCGCACTCTATCCTGACCGATCGCCTTCGTCAAGTAACGTCTTCGCAGTAATTGGAAGTTTGCCTTCAACTATAGGTCCTCGCGCTACCAGCCCTCTTTTCACATCGGAGACGCTCAATCAGACTACTAGAACGATGAAAAAGCAGATGAAGTAGTAGTAATGAATAATACATTGGGTGAAGGTCTTATATGTATAAAACGGAAGGTGGTAGTCTGTATTAACGCTGCACATTTAGGTGAACAAACTTAACAAAATCAAACAATGCCGCATCTCATCCCACCCATTGAAAAAGTGATCCCCAGATATTTAGCCAATGCGATGAGAAGAGGACGAGGTGGAAGCCCGAAAGATCCAGACGAATGTTGCCAGATTTTTTGATTATCGTAATGTTTCTAAGACGAAAACGTATCGTTTAGGCTTTGAACAGGTTTGAGTCTCCATTATCGAGATAGAACTCTGGAACCGATAGCGATGATCGAGAATGACACCCAGAGAGTAGTGTCGTCTGCAGTCTGGACCATTTAAGCGTTTAATTAATTGATTTTAAACTATTTCAAGACTCCAGCTTAACTGGAAAATGATATACCTTAAGCAAAAGAAAAGGCTAAGAAAGCTTTTTTTTAATTTTAAACGTGAATTCCACAAATGATAAAATTCTGAATTTAGGTCGAGCCAATTTTGTTTAATTTGAAAAACATAAGATTCTTAATTTGAGACATTTTATTCTTTATAAACAAATCCGTATAGTTTTTCTACAGACAATTAGTTACAAGACCTATATTCATCTGATAACAATGATTCTTTGGCACAATCGTCAATTAATCATTCTGAACTTAATGGTGTTTGGGCTTAAATGATAAAGTACCATCTCCGTCCAGCAAGCTGTTTTTAAATTTATATCGACGCAAATGTATCCCCCCAATTGTATTGTAACTTGTCGAAGGTGATAATATCCTGTTTTATATTTTAACTATATTTCTTGGGCATACTAAAAACTTCTGCAGCAGAGAAACAAGATACGTCAAGCGTGCTCAAAATCATCTTATTAAACTCTACAGAAAACAACGCAATAGTATGGCTACGTGTGCAACTACAAAGATGTGAGATCTATCAGACGAACCTTAATAGCTTCAGCCCAAAACGAAAATAGCGAACCAGCGCTGCAAGAAATACTTAGTAAACTAAATGAACAAGCGTAACAGTCCACCACTAGGCTTAGTTGTGCACAGATCATCAGAACATCTACTGATAAACAAAATAAAGAAAAAAGACACGAAACTGCCAATAGCAAGCGGACCATCAACGACATAATGAAGTTGCTCAGCCAGTTTCAGACTGAAACGAGAAATAATTTCAGCAAATTAATCAATAGGGTGGCAAAATAGGAGAAATCAAGAATTCACCAGAAAAAGCTTAACCAAACTAATAATCAGTAATTCGTTTCTACGCATAATAACATGGAACGCAAATGGGTTAAACCAGCGTGCTCGTAAACTGGAAGTATTCTTGTCAACAAACAAAATAGATATTGCCCTCATCTCTGAGACGCATTTTTCGAATAGATACTATATTAAAATAAAATGATTTGAAACCTACTCGACCACTCACCCTAGTGAACGAGCTCGTGCAGGAACTGCAATATTATAAAATATAATATTCTGCATTTCCAACAAGAAGAAATCAGAAAACAAAAAATACACGCTGCCATTGTTACTATCAGATGCAATGGCCCTAACTAAATATTGCTCGCCAAGAAATAAAATGACACAAACACAATACGTAGAACTATTCCCAAAACTAGTCCCTAGGTTATTTATTGGAGGAAACTACAATGTTAAACATACAACTGGGGATCAAGACTTATAAAACCTGGTAAAGGTAATAAATTACTTAGTACTATAAAAATCTCTAAATGTGACTTTCATTTGGCGGGTGAGCCTACTTACCGACCCACTGATAATAAGAAAGTGCCTGATCTATTGGACTTTTTCAGTTCTAGAGGAATTACATCAAATCAAGTAAGTAATGAAAACTTATGTGGACATACATCTGAACACACTCCAGTTTTGCTTACTATGATTGCAACAACCATTAAGAATAGAAAGAAACAAAATCTTACCAACAAGTACACTGATTGGGGCAAATTCAGACAAACATTGAATTACCTAATCAGATTAAAAATAAAACTTAAAACAAAAGAAGATATGGAATTGCAATCAGTCAATCTAATCGAACAGACTACACTTGCAGAGAAAGAGGCTGCTCCGCCACCGAAGAAAAACCAGAACACAAAGTTAACTTCCCTTTTGAGATCAGAGATCTAATAAAAAAAAAGAAGAGAAGCAAGAGGGATTTAGCACAGAACCAGAAATCCTGTAGACAAAAGAGAATTCAATAAAATAAGTAAACAAACAAACGAAAAAATTAAAGAATTTAACCAGAGTAGCTTTGAAAAAATCTGAGTGTTCTAAGCCCAGAACTAGAAAAGGATTACTCATTATCGCAGATTCAAACGACCAATCGTCCCTATACCACCTATCGAAAATGCGCAAAATTAATGGGCAAGACGCAATGATACAAGAGCTGAAGTATTTGCAAATCATCTGACTAGCTGTTTTAGCCAAAAAATATTCATTCCACAGTAGATACAACACCCGATTACCAGTTTGAAGCTGCGATGAAGTTGGTCACCCCAATTGAAATCGCACATGAAATCGATAACAACTTCAATCCCAAGAAAGCGCTTAGAACTGACAAACTTTCACCCGGTTTACTAGAAGAGCTACCGCGGAAAGCAATTGTTATGTTGACATACTTATTTAATGCCTGTTTTTGATTAAATCGTATTCCGAAATGTTTTAAATAGCGCAAATAATTATGTTGAAAAAGCCTGACAAACCAGCTGAGCAAGTAACATCCTTGCTACCTGCCACATCTAAGTTGTTTGAGAAACTGTTGTTAAAACGTCTCAAACAACTAGTCAACAAACCTGATTTTTAATTTGGGTTCAGAAATCACCATTCAACGATATACCAAGTACACAGAATAACACTTATGATATAGCAAGCATTTGAAGATAAAAAATACTGTCCTGTAGTTTACAGTATCCCATAAAGAGTTTTTCTATAACTCCATCTAATCTCAGTAGGGGTTCCTGAAGGTAGTGTCCTAGAACCACTACTTTACTTGCTTTATAGTTCTGATGTTTCTACATCAAAAGAAACGGTACTAGGCACATTTGCTGATTACACTGTTATTATGCCGAAAGATGCGTCTCAATCAAAGGCAGTTGAAAAACTTCGAACTGCAGTAAACAAGATCCACAAATGGATTAGGGACTGGAAAATAGAACTTAACAATTTAAAATCAGTTCAGGTCAATTTTGCGTTGCGGAGAAACGATAGCAACCTAAAAATAACTCTTGGGGGATACTAGATTCCTCAGAAAGAGTCAACAAAATACCTCGATCTCCATCTTGACGGAAGGTTAAACTGGAAACATCACATAAGACAAAAGGCTGAACAAATCAAACTCAAACTGAAAAAATGTACTAGTTGGTCGGAAGATACTCTCAATTTGACCTAAAATCTAAAACAGTCTATAATTAAGTCAACCTGGACTTAATTATAGACGATGTGCAACTTTTGTACCACGTCATCAAACAAATGACAATACAACGTAGTCAAAATAAAATTCCCTTTCTGGTATCAAATGCATACCGCTACGTAATCAACGACGAACTTCATAATGACCTGGAGGTTAAGTGGGTTAGTGAGGTGATCCAAGAATTCGCCATAAAACATGAAAAGAGATTATTAAATCATACCAACGTGGAAGCCATCCAACTCCTTGACAACACCAAGGAGTTAAGAAGACTGAAGCGCATCAAACTCTTATGAACATTAAAATATGTTTAGTTTTAGTTTTAATTTTAATTGTACGTTAGATTAGTTTAATCTTAGGAAAGATCACACCGGTGTTCTAATCTGCACCTGTCTTACAAAAGTAGTAATAAATTGACTTTGTTAAGATTGTACTAATCATATCCAATAAAGGATGTTTTTGAAAACAAAAATTTCTTAATATTTTCTACTGCTGGAAGAAACTTTTCTCTTTTTGGGTTACTTTAGAAGGTTGAAAGTTTATCTAGATCTCGCGATTTTCGCCACAGAAGTGTTTTTACCAACCCGGCACAGCAAAGCGTGTTAGAACATTGTAAAGGTATGTCAGACAGTTAGTACTTGATAGTTGTACGATTAAAAATGTTTTTGACGGAGTTACAAGAAAATTTAAAGTAGTTGCATCCTGCTCATTCAACAGATTAAGAAAAGATCGCGATTCAATTGTACGGTTAACCAATTCTTCTTCCGAGACAAAAAGGTATTCAAAGATGGAAACTTCATGTTTTAGGTTTTTTACATCAAACTATAAATCAACTTTCAAATGTACTTGAATAAATATTACTCGAAGGAACACACTGTATACATACATTCATGGTAGTCAAACTCGTTACATTTATTAATTTATTATATCCTTCACAAAGCATATATGCAAGAATGAACATATACATTTGACCTTTTCAGTAATTACATTATTAGTAACAATTACATAGTTTCACTCTGATTTATAATCCTCGTCATTCATTTGTTTCTCGTGACAAATCAACCTTTTCTTCCGCTTAGTCAAGCAAGAGTTTTTATTGAAAACCATTAATGCGTGAGATATTAACACAATGTCATAATTTAACAAGTTGATTTTCACCATTTTCGACATAAGTAACATTCGTAGACCTCGTTTTTGTCGGCACGCGTATTGTATTTGACACGTGAAACCCTAACAAAATAGGTTTGCTGTATATACCCCCAGAATTTCTGGACCGCAAAACTTTTGTCACCTAAAATTAACCCTAGCCAAGCAAGCTGCTATTCGAGAAATATCACCTCTAACGTCCCTTTGCTAATTGAAGTTCAAGAGGAGGTTAATGGGTGTTTGCATTGGATTTCGGTTGGTTCCGACAAATTATATTCCGAAATATTATTTTGATGGTAGTTAATTGAGCAAACATTTGCCAAAAAGGAAGTGAATGATAAAATTAATTAGGTACACATTTTTACGGATTCGCACGTTAATACATAGTTCAACGGCTAACATATTCATAAAGATAAAAAAGAAACGGTTTATTGCATTACGGAAATCACGCTCGATTTATTAACATTGTTCGGTGCAAACAAATTGAGGTGTGTAATTAAACGAGGTGGTACTGTGTAAATAACCGCTTTTAAATAGTAATGCGTTTCGAACGCCCTTCTCGTTGTTAATTACATGGCGGTTTCACTCAACTCATTCGTTAGTTTTAGCGTTTTAGGCCATGTTTATGGACTTCAGGGTTTCCGTGAATTTATGTCTATCCTGCAGTGGCTCAGCCCCTATCTTAAATGGTTGCCAGAATAAAAATACTCCGTAAATGTAAGCTATTTACTAAGGGACGGATCACAAAAATTTTTAAATTAAAATTTTTTTACTACTGCTGCAATTCTAACCTTTTTTTCAGAATAGTTAATTTTTAGCATTCAGTGGGAGTACCAGAACAACAAACACTAAAACTAAGATGTAGTCGGCGGTAGTAAGTGACCATAAAGATTTCATTATACAGCCGGGTGCCTAAATTTCCCTTGCGTGTTATATGGATTAGAAAACAGGCCACAAAATTGCGACACTGCGCCACATGTTTACACAAAGTGGCGTCTCCTGGATTAGTGTTTGGATAAATTAATTATCTTAATTGAATGAATACATCATAATTTCCTATTTCTTCAGAAGTAGATTCAAGAAATTAATTTTCATTTAGAATATTGAACGGCGGCGTGTTTTCTTAGATTGGCTTTAGATTCATCTCTAGTTGTTTTAGGACGGTCAATTAGTGCAGTGAATATTATATAAGGGAAGCTGGCATATTAAATAACAACTCAGTTATAAAATCGTACATTGTTAGATGATTTTAAATTTTAAAAGTACACCTCTTTCCTGTAGCAGATTAATAATTTATATTGTTTATATAAGGGTACTAAAAAAACTGTTGGATCGTTAAGGCATTTTCTAGAAATTGTGAGACCATGTTTGCACAGAAATTATAGCAATTAGAATTTGTTAACCAGGTTCTGAGAAGTAAGTAGTTTAGATTATGTCATTTTATTGCTTTTCTGATAATTAACTGTTGTATGGACAAATCTCAGTTTGACACTTATGATGTTCAAAGATAACCTCAGAATAAAGAAAAGAAAATTAAATCCATTAAATATAAAATGAAAAGATGAAACTATTACTCACCATTACTCACCGTAAGTGTCTTATAATTAACATAATCATAAGACGAGACTAGGACCGGGGACTAGGCTGGCTCTAGGTGGGTCGTCGTTTAGCGGCTGTTCATTAAATGTCACAATAGAAGGGGAGCAAGGAGGATCAAAGTTAGAAATTTTGCACTTTTTCAAAACGACAAATCGGACTAACCCGAGAACTCGTGGGTCGATTTTGACCAAATATGGAGGGCAGGTGTGGCTTTAGGATCTTCAATTACCTTCATCTAGCGGCGAAAATGAACAAAGACGACTGGAGCCTTAAGTAAGGTCCTAGCGATCTGGGACCAAGGGACTGGATGTAAAGCCTCCCCCCGGAGTGTTTTGCTCTTGCAAATTTTAATTCGGATCTATAGCCGTCCGCGAGGGGAGCATAGGGGTGGGGGTTTGCAAAAATATCGACACGGCATTTAATACTCCCGATTGACTGTCTTCACCTGCGTCCTATGCCACTACAACCGATTTTCCACTTCCTACGGTTCAGCCGTTAGAGGGAGCGACAAGCCAAACTTACCAGGGCTCGTACCTTGGAAGTTTGGTTTTTGCCATTCGACGTAGATTTATGAGTGTTATCGATCAGTGGAAACGGATTGTCGATAGTAAACCAAGAAACCCAGAATTTCCTCCAAAAGCCTGTTATGAAAATTCGAAAATAATCAAATCTTCCGTTAACGCGTTATGACAATTTGTAAGTAATAAAATCTTTTTTTATTATTGCTAACCATTCCTTATGTGCATACGTTATTTTCTTTAGGAATTATATTTTATTTTTTCCCTGTAAAATAAAAGCCTCTTGTTTAACGTCCTTTTATGTTGGTAGATTTACGACTTGGTAGCATTATTTCTTTTTCGAATTCTCTAACAAAATGTTTTCTTGTGTTCTTAAAATTACCTCTAATTTCGTATTTTATAAATTTAAATGTCCTACCTCGAAGAAATTTTGTTCCTTTATCTTTTAGTTTCATGCTTCTTTAGATCATAAAACTGTCACTTTACCTAGCCAGGATAAGATTTATTTTTATGTTTGTTCTGTTAATTGAACAGGGCAATGCTCGAATTGGTGATCGAACCACCTCACCCTCTCGTTATCTAATTGATGGTTTTGATGTCATGAATCCCGACCAGCCAATAATCTGCTGGACCTACCTCCCTGGGGGTTCTACAATTCTAATTTCAATCGAGAGTTCAGGAGTTCGATGAAAAACTTCTAATAAACAACACATGCGTACCCCGCGTTTATCGTCTGTGAAAGTAAATAAATATTCCAAGTGTTTGGATAGCATCCACTAAGATGAAATACAACACGACGCGAATTATTTCTGTCATCTTTAAATATTTATTGACAATCCCTGGAATGTACAAAATGTGTCACTGCCGTTGGTGTGTAAATCAAATCTTGCTTTATTGGTGGATCTACCAAACTAAATTTACACCGAACTCACAGTTGAATTACCGTACCACCTCTCTTATTATTCCCTTTCTTTGAAGGAACTAGCGTTGTTATCGTGTTCTTTGTATTTATGTCGTTCCGTCGAATCTCTATGAGTTTTGTACTGCTTCGTTCTCTAAAGACAGGTAAAGACAGCCAACATCTACCTTGAATCTAATAATGTATGTGAGTGTCGTCCGTCCCTGGAAAATTTAATGTATTAGTCATAAGAGAAATCTTGTGTAAACCAGTGCAGTGAATTGAGTGTAATTTGTGACATAAATTTGGATCTCTATTGGATAGTTCTCGTATTACAGTAAATAAATTTATCCCTTCTAAAACTGTATCTTGTGAAGAAGCTGACGTTGGCGCACCAAGCTTGTTAACTGCGGATGTAGTCATCAGTTGCTTTGGATAAAAGTAACCCAAGATTCACGTTACACACGCTTCACATTGGTAATAAACCTTGTGATATTCTTTCACAGTAGTGAAAAGTTAGACTTTGTGATAATGTTTATATAAGAGGAATGCGGTATATGCCATGTTTGAATGTTACTTTTCAGTTCCAAAATGTTATGGATTTTTATTAGTTTGATCGTATACAGATAAAACCAACACAATTATTAATTTAATTCTTGTCTTGTTAGTTTATCCATGCAAGGCTCTGTTAACGTAAATTTTTGTTGTTTTTTTAACGAAATTTGTCTATTTTAAAGATTTATTTAAACAATTATCTAGATTCAAAGTTAAATGCAAAACACCTGGATATGACGACATCAGTAATATCATCGTTGTTATTTAATTTTACATTTCATTTCATGTGTGCTTCCTTCACAAGTAACTGCAAAATTTCTAATATCCACGAATGTCTTATTATTCACAGACTATACATTGCCTTCATATTGCTGGCTTAAATATTAAAGAATTTATTGTGGCCATATTTATCTCATGTCTACTTGTTTTACGTGCGCTTTTATATATTTACCATTTTTGTTATTTGTGTTTATGTTAAAACGATTTTCAAGCACTGTGACCTAGGACCACTGTAATCTGTTTATTGTACCAATTTTTGCTAATAAATGTTAACAACTTATCTTTTGGCTTTTCTTGTGGTATTAGCATACACATAGATGGTTTCAGTGATCAGCTGTTCCGAAGCCAAGGGACGTTGACCTTCATCTACCTACATAATATCATCTTAATTGCTCTGTGGGAGTGTAAGTATCTTAAGACAGTGCAGTACAATCTTGATTCCGTCTACTTGTGTAGCGTTTGAACTTGCTGTGGTTCGTCCTTGATAAGCATCTCATCTACTGACCTAGATATGGAGATCAGCTGCAGGGTCTCTCTTTCGAAGTTAGGTCACCGACTTTCTACTGCGGCTCGCGCCCTCTCGATCCCGAAGCTCATAAAGATTTTCGTATTAATACTACCGTCTACCGCCGGCTCTAGGCCTTCCTCGCCCATGACTTGTCTTCGACTGTCTAGGTGGTATACCGATTTTATATATGGTTGCGTATATCGATGGATCACCAATCCCAGTTTTACATAACAACACAAGTCGTACGGACATTTAGCGAATTTTGTACTCCCTATCAAAACCGTCCGAATGGTCTGATCGATATGTAATTCTAAGTGTGTATTCTGGAAGTGCATCTCTACCTGCTGGAAAACCCCGATTCGATTCGGTTAACTTTGCACTTTTTTTCGTGGTCTTTCGCCATTCCCACCTAACAAATTCGTAACTAGGTTTGTTATGATCCGATCGAATCCATTTCTTTTCTCATACTAAAGGGCATCAGAATGAGAAGCTTCAGTAGGTGCCAGTGGCGTGCGCCTGTCTTTGGGATGAAATGGAATAAATAGATATAATTAGTCTTCTACTGGACCTTTCTGGAATAGTTCTCCCAGATCCTAGGAAAGTGTAGTTGCTAGCTTTGTATGCGCCTTGGAATGGGGAGAAAGGCTGTATATACTTTTTTTCTACGAGTTCATCTTTCAGGTCGAAAATGCAAAACACTAAAAACTGGGCACATGCGGCCCTGGCGTAGATACCCTTTGAACTAGAAAGACGAATCTTCTACTGCAAATGTACTTTAGTGGCCTATATGCGATTCTGGAAGGAAATTTCGAATCTTTCAAAAAAAAACTCTCGAAACCTCGCCTTCCATCCTTTTTAGCGCCTTTATTTTCGAATAATTATTGCTGAGATTTGGCATGTAGCGCTCTTAAACATTTGTGCATTTCGGTTCCAAATTAGGTTAAAATGGCCGGATGAACGGAGGACAGGTAATTTTTAAAACTTCGTTATTTTTGGCTTTTCGTCATAAAAGATACACTAAAAGTGTAATACGTCCTTTTTTTTTTTTTTCAAAAAAGCACTTTTTGTGTCTGAAATTCAAATTTGATGGTATAACGTAGCAAAATTGGTGGCCATAGGCGTGTGGCCAGGTAATTGATAAAGGCATTGCGGGGAGATATCTCGTGCTCTCGCATATTTGATGCTTATGGTGAGGGATATACCAAGAGTTATCGCAGGAATGGTACGTGTGTAAGGAGGCGTTATGGGGCGACTGGCGATTTTAACGTTACAAACAGCATATTCTACGAATTCAAGTTTTAGAATCCCCTTCATCAAAAGCCTTTAAGTCTTGCACATGCCAATTACCTTGCCTAACTCTATTTTCATCTTCCAACTCATAAATTACGTATGTCCAGTTTTCTTTCTTTCCAATAAGAACCCGTAAACTTTAGAGCTAACTTAATAAAAGAATATTTGGTTCCAATACCCAGAACTTAATTTCGATTTCAAAATTTCACATTGCATTCTCGAGCTTTTTGTAGGTGTTCGCCTACTTGATAATACAATCTTTGAAATCCAAAAGAATGATCAGTATACTTTTTATCATTCTCGGAAGCGGAATAACCTAAAGTATAGATCTTGCCATGAAGAATATACTCTCGGTCGACGTCAATAAAGGAAGGTGAATAACTAATACTTTTGTGGCAGGTAATTCTCAAAGCGCAAAAGAGTGCCAAAATATTTTGATCCCAACAAATGTAACAGGTTGACATAGTTTTGATGACGCGATTAACACGCTCAGTAGGATCAGCTCGATAGCATAATTACCACTCTATACGTAAACACATTTGGTTAAATTCTTTGCTGCGTATTATCTAAAATTCAATAATGAGAAACGCTGTACACGACCAAAATATTTTGTTTGACATTTTTAGTCAAAGATTTCGCTATAACAGACTGACATGGGAATAGGAAGAAGTGCTTACTAAAATAATAATCAGTGACGAGCAACACGTAAGTAAAACCTCGAATTTTGAACACTGAATCATTTGTTCACGAGCAGTCCCGAACAAAAGATACATTTTGCTATTTCTTTCTCAATGACACAATCCCTGTCAAAATCGTCGTCTAAAACCAGCTGGTCGTCTTCTTCAGATGAGGCACTAGATACTTGCTGTTTAGCCCGGTTGCTAGCCTTGCTAACCTTTATATTGAGAACAACTTTTCCTTTTTCTTTCTTTCTGTCTTGTTTTCGGATGTCACACTTTTGTTGTCGACTTTCAATTGTGGAGTTCCTTTGCTCACGTTTTTCTTTCTTTTCTGTTCTGACAAATTTGCTTCTATATCTGTTTATATGGGCTACCAGTAATTAATGCTGCCGATTCACGTCTAGACTTTTCCTTAGGGTCGCTTCGCGTGTAGAATGAAGTGCAAGGCAATGGACTAATTTCTTGAGATTTCACTCTAGGATTTTTAGGATTAGACATTCCACTGCAAGATGGTTCTTTAATAAAGCTAGCGGGGTTGAGATCCCTTGGAGGAGTCGGGTGTCTTAGGTGTTCTACATCGTGTGGATGTGGAGGCATCTCACTAATTTCCGCTCTATGATAAATGGAAAAATCTTGCTGAAATCCATTTATATAATTTTAGCTGTAGCTGATTGTTTTGATGTTTTAACCAATTTTCAATCTCTTGTGAGTAATAAGATTTAAGGGGCTGCATTTTGTAAGTTGAATGTGGGGGGAGGTTAATTATAAACACATGGTTTTGTCGAACCAAGTTTATTACATCAACATTACGCGTATAAGAATAGTGCCAATCCAAGACCAATACAACTGAATCATCTGTTGGTTTCACGTGACTACTGAAGTACTGTAGCCATTTAGCGAAAATATACCCCTAAATCCAGCCAGACACGTAAAATGCAGCAATAGTTCCTGGTGGCGCACCGTTTAACAGTTCATCTTTCATGTTTTTACGTGGACAAATAACCATTGAAGGCACAAAACCATCAGCGGCATTCTTGCGAATAACCACAGTCACCAAGGCT
This sequence comes from Ignelater luminosus, assembly GCA_011009095.1. NCBI lineage: Eukaryota > Metazoa > Arthropoda > Insecta > Coleoptera > Elateridae > Ignelater > Ignelater luminosus. The sequence goes on from VTPC01000580.1 coordinate 54,899, forward strand.
CCTCTTTCAGCCGAAGTCACTGCCCTTACTTGTTTTTTCCCTTTTAACTTAAGTATATGTTTAGACTGTACAGAAGTTCTCCCCATCTCATCGACATTGTAAATTCTGCAGTGCTTAAATTTAATTTAGTCCATCGCTGCTGTTTACATTGTTTTCTGTGAATTCCCTGATTCAGACAGTAGATAAACCTTGTGATTTTCTAAATGCTAAATGAGGATGCCTCCTTAAAAATGAACGCATCCATTTGTACCCTGTTTCTTGCCTATTTGTGGAAACACCATGATTGAAGTTATTTCGGATGGCTAATTGAAATGCAAGCCTTCGGATATTAGAAGCTCGTAGGCCTTAAAATCTTTTGTCCATTTCTACACAGTGGTTAACTAAATCAGTTTCAATATCGTCAGGTAACACTGGTCATCTTCCTAGCTTGGTACTCGAGTCCGTTGACATCTGCGGAAAGGATGCTGTTTGTTTCATTCAGCCAAGCATTTTACGCCTCTTCAGGGTATGTGATGTCGTAGTCACAGACTAATGGAGAGAGAGTAGTTCCAAAAAGATTAACAGTACTGTTAATAGAAGCTGAAAATGCTAAAAGGGAAGGTCAGTAACACTGCGAATTCCAAGTCCTCCAAGTTTTACTGGTAGACTAGCTCGCATCCATCCGATATCGTCAAAATTGATATTCAAATTTTTTTTGCAAACATTCTGAAATTTTTTTGTCCATCGTCTCCAATCGATCTTGGAGTTTATAAAGTGGAGAACAACGTAACAGTTTTATTTCTTTCTCGTCAAGGACTTCTGGTTTAAGGTGATCCTAGCAGAGTTAATGGATCTTTATCGACTATATTTATTCCTGCCGTAATAGAGCTCAAGACTGCGAAAATTTCCTGTCTTCGTTCATAGTTGACATGATGTAGATAACCTTGTACACATTTTTATGAAGTCATCGTAAGTCTTACTTCTCTGAAGCCTTCAATAATTGAATTCAGATCATTTGCTACTTGATCACTTTTCCCTCCAATCATCATCAAGGTATCATATATTCAGTACTGAAATCAAAGAATCCATAGTGACGTGGATGCCGAGGCTAAAAATTCCTGGTCCAATCGGATCTCCTTGCTGGCAACCAACTGATGATGGTATGATTGTATCTTTATAAAACAGATTGATCGGTTTACAGTAACATTGCAATAGGATGTATAGATTTGAGAAGTTTTCTCTTTCACTTTTTCTAATATGACTTTTCTGTCAATTGAATTGAAAGCATTTTTAATATCTGCTTTGACTATTACTTCGCCGCCAAACGATTTGTTCAAATAAGTTCTGACAGCGGCGTATATTGCTACCTCCGCACCTCCTTTTACTAGAAATCCCAACTGTTTTGAATTGTTGTTCTGTTCTACTCCCGTTATCATGTTTGATTCTCCACACCATATTTTGACAGACACTAACCAAATTTCCTATCTTGCTGTGTGACATGTTAGTAATTTTCCCCGAGCTCTCTTTATTACCTTTTTTTGTTTTCTGGTGATAGGTCGACCACTTTTGAGCAAACAAGTTGTATCTCTCTTTGTCTCGTAACGTCTTAGGATGTCATATACGGTGCTTCTTTTAAATCCTTCCCGTGTAAAATGATTTCCAGTAACACCTTGTTTCTTATTGGATTCTTCTAAATAAAAACAGACTACTTTTTGCAGATTTTCACTTTTAGATCGCTCCATATATATATAAACGTAGCTGATATCGGAATACAACTTATGAATACAGTAGAAAATTGTTTTACACTCATTTTAATAATTATAAATGTAAAGCATCGATAACAGCGTAGATTATATATTTATAAAAGTTCCTCAACTTCAATATTGCAATATTAAGTTCTCAGATTTCTTTTTAATTTCATGAAACAAATTGACACTAGGCATCTTAAGAACTGATTGCATCAGCGATTTGATTGCCATTAAAATTACTTGCAAATCAGAAGCCATACTTTAAATAATATTATTGGTTTTCGATCATCAATCAATTTTGATGTCAATCAAATTCGTTGCTGCAATCGACCATAAGCATTGCTATAACTTTAGAGATTGTAATTCAAAAACCACTATCAAGAGCACATAAGAATATCATGCTAAAAAACATGTTTTCTCTATATATTTTTGTTACAAATAGTCACATTTATCAAGTGTGTATAAGTGTTATATTTTGTATAGAAGTTGAGATAACATTTTGAAACTTTTCTATTGTATACTGCTTTCTTTGGAAAAACATTATTTATACAACTAACAAAGAAGAGCTAGATCCTGCTGATCTAGTTGGTCACCCATTTTCAGTTAATAATTCATTTGTCAAAAGAAGTCCTGAATGAAATAAATTATATGGCGTGCGGTATACCTACTTCAATATAATAAATTGTTCTGTTTGGATGAAAAAGATAAGGTTTGTTTTAAAATAGTATTTTTGTTTGGAATATCATAAAAGCTATTTTTAAGTAAATTTATAAAATAATTTAGTTTCAATGTAAATATAAATTCAATTATTTACCTTTTAAATTATTGTGCTCTATTGGCAAGACTTATTCCTATTCAGAATATTCAACAGTTCAGAATGGAATACAAACTAAATCAGCTTTGAAAATGCAAAATAATTTCAAATCATAACATTAAATTGTAAAATAAAAACATTTGTCTTTAAAACAATTTAATATGTTTTTATCTTCACTATGAAAAACTATACACGGTGTCTTCACCTCTCCTTATAAGTATACGAAGCAGCAACCTTACAAAACAGTTTTTTTTTTCTTTTTATAATAAAAATATTTGAAATAATATTGTCCTTTTATTCAATTTTTATTTCCAAGAAGATAATGTGTACATGAACTACTGTTTTTGAACTAACGACTATAGATGAAACTTCAATAAATCCATTACCTCCTGCCTAACACAGCACACGAAATAAAAAATGAACCTATAACTAGAAACCTCGGACCAATAATTATTGTTCGGGTTTGTCACATAAACATCGAGGGTACCAGTAGATCAAAAAGCGAAGTTCTCTCAAAACTGTTATTCACTAACAAAATCGATGTGGTCGTCATACAAGAAACCCATGCTGCAGATAAACATCAATTAAAAAGCAGAGGCAACATCACTGGTTACGAACTCCGGGGTACCAACGACCACCATGCCACCTATGTGCGAAATACATAATACTTTCCTCATTTCTATTTCCATATCCTATATATCTCAGTAAATATGCATTTTATGGAAAAATGTTTCCTATAAAAGTTGTTCAGTAATTAGTTTTACATTACAGGACAATACCAAATAACTATTTTTAAAAAAAACAAAAGCGCAACGAATAATGCTTCAATTTTTTTTAATGGGAAGGTATCCCTTTATTGTACTCATTTGATAGAGAATGTTTTTCTCTTTTCAATGATGTAAAACTTTGATACACTTTTATAAGTAAATGTTGATTAAAACAAAAATAAATTGTTTGAATAACGCTTAAAAGTTTATTTATTCATCTGTTACCTTTCCAGACGCGGTCTTTTAAATTTTCAATATCATCTAGCCACATTATGGTCGGTTCGATACATTTTTGTTTGTTGCAACAATTGAATGCGTCGTAGAAATGTCAATTAATAACCGAACTGAAGCGAAAAGTTATTTGTTTAATTAATTTAAGCATTTTGATTAACGTGAGGATAACAGAGTCACAAAAATACGACTTGCTATGGATCATTTATCAGAAAAACATCGTATCGAAATTTTAATGATGCTGGGATATGGAGACAGAAGGAGAACACAGGAGGAAGTTTGCAATTTGTTTAATAAGGTGCACCCCGAATACCATATTTCTCAGTCTACTGTAAGTAAAAGTTTGCATAAATTTCATGAGACGGATTCTGTCAAAGATCGTCCAAAAATCGGCAGACCTAAAGTTCTAGATAATGAACAACGTGATAATATAAGGTTGGCTGTCGTGGAAACTCCACATGTTTCTGTTCGACAAATTGCTCGTAAACATACTTTGAAGAAATCCACTGCACACGAAGTTCTAAGAAAGGATAAGTGGCATCCGTATAAACCTTGTGTAGTTCAAGAATTATTAGAAAATGATTTAGATCGAAGATTGCAATTTTGCGAAGAAATATCACATAGGCTTCAGGAAAATGCAAATTTTTATAAACATATTCTCTTCACTGATGAGGCAACGTTTTTTTTGAATGGTACCATTAACAAACAAAACACGCGCTACTGGTCTTCGCTAAATCCTGGCTGGTATGTAGAAGGGCACACCCAATATCAGCAGAAAGTCAATGTCTGGGCAGCAATTATTGAAACCCAAATTTTGGAACCTTTTTTTATAGAACATAATTCAACAGCGGATGCTTATCTAGATTTTTTAAGATTTGACTTAGTTCCTGCTTTAGCTGTTCTATTTCCTAATGAACTAGATCCAGATGTACCCCATAACAGAATATGGTTGCAACAAGACGGGGATCTTCCTCATTTCGGAATTAATGTTCGACAGTTTCTTGATAATACTTTCCCTTATCAATGGATAGGCAAAAGAGGTGCAGTAGAATGGTCAGCTCGCTCGCCGGATTTAAGTCCACTTGATTTTTTTCTGTGGAGCCATCTCAAAAATAAGATTTATGTCGATATGCCTGAAGATATTGAAACTCTAAAAGACCTTATTAGAACAGAGATTAGAGCTATCGCACCAGAAACGATTCAAAATGCAGTAAACGAATTTGAAAGACGACTTTATTATTGCCAAGCTGTAAATGGTGCACACTTTGAACACCTTCTATAAACTGTAGAGTGTAGTTATACAAAATATTCAGTTCATAACAGATGAACATTGAAATAAACTTTCAAACAATTTATTTTCGTTTTAATCAAAATTTACTTATGCAAGTGTATCAAAGTTTTACATCATTGAAAAGAGAAAAACATTCTCTATCAAATGAGTACAATAAAGGGATACCTTCCCAATAAAAAAAATTGAAGCATTATTCGTTGCGCTTTTGTTTTTTTTAAAAATAGTTATTTGGTATTGCCCTATAATGTAAAACTAAACACTAAACAACTTTTATAGCCAACATTTTTCCACAAAAAGCATATTTACTGAGATATATAGGATATTCCATACTTTTCGTACACACTGTATATACCACCAAACACCACTTGGTCACGGCAAATCATAGACCCACGACAGCATCCAGAATATAACCCTGATCTCTGCTTTGTAAGTAGGGACCAGGACAGTAAACCGTTATCAACTGCACGGAAAGTACTTTCTGGCTGGAATGAAGAAAACAAAGAACTTTATCAAGGATACTTAGATGACAGCAACCAAGATATCGCAAGTAAACTTTTACATAGCTTATATGGAGCCAGAAGGGATAAATAGTACAACACGGTTGAATGCTTGGACTTCGCAAAGTCTAGTCGAAAAGCATGGTCATTGCTGAAAATACTGAGTGATGACAAACCAGCAACCCGCACAAAATAAGATTGCCTCACGCATATTTACTACATCTAGGGGGAATGGAGATAAAGACTTTACTATCAAAATTAAAAAATAATTAAAAACTCTAAAACATGAATGATATCTCTAGCGCACTGAAAGATATAAAGCCCGGCAAAGCACCTGGCCTTGATGGCATGCACCCGGAATTCGCGCCTTACTGCGGAAGAGTAGCTAGAATCTGGCTGTCAAAATTCTACTCGAACATACTTAGCACCGGACAACTACCAAGCCTCTTTAAACAGACAAAAATAATTGCCATATTTAAACCAAACAAACCAGGCGGAGAGCTATTGCCCTATTGCCTTGTTGGTCATGGCCTTATTCTAAGCCGAATTGGCCCAGACATACTCAGAGTAATATTCCAGTTGAACAGACAAGCTTTAGATCTGAAAGAGATACCACCGAAAAGGTCCTAGCGCTAACAACCTACATAGAAGCCAGCTTTTAGAAAAAGCTAAAAACGGTCTAGAATAGTGGACTTATTCTTAAATTCTTACGGTTGATTCCATGCAGAACAGCCACTAGACTGTTAAGCAACATGCTAAGCGACAGACGATTCCAAGTCACAATAGCAAATGCCACAAGCACCCAAAAGGCACTAAATAGCGGCCTACCCCATTCTGTTTAGTTGGTATATTGTCAACATGCCGACTAGTCGATTCAAAATATTTGACTACGCAGATGATTCGACGATTGCTTCTAGAGATACTGTGGTTGAAAATACCAAACAAACCCTAACAGAAGGTCATATTACAATTTAAGTTAATTGAATTAATTTAAAAATCTCTATTATTAAATTTAAAAACCTAATAGAAGATCTTCGAGAACCGATGGAGCACTTTAGACGGTAGAGGCTTAAGTCAAATCCAAGGTGTGCTGCTTTCTTTTAAACAACAAAATGGCTAACAGACGACTCTCAAGTGTATGCCGATACTCAATTAATTTGACACGACAAAATACTTGGAAGTGACCCTGGACTAAATACTGTTGTTAAAGCAGCACCTTGAAAAAGCCGCAGCAAAACTCAAAACTTGTAATAACATCTTACAAAAACTCTGCGGAACTTTCTGGGATTCAACGGCAACAACGAATGGCTATTGGTCTTGAGCCATATTCCCTCTTCAAACCTACACCGAAAGAATGCACTACTAAAGGAATATCAAAAAATCACCAGCAACTCCCAACTACCAGTACATGACGACATCGACGGAGCAAATGGCAGTCGCTTATGTTCCAGAAGGCCACCATCAAAAAGTGCATTGGAATTGACAGCAGATAACTTTCCCATGGCCACCCAGTGACAGAACATGCAAAATAACAAGCCCAATCCAGCAATGCCAAAATGTGAGGAGACTACCTGGTTTCGATCTTACATTCAGAACTTGAGTAACTCTCAACTGAATAAGAACGCGAAATGGTAACTGTTTAGATTCCCATCGTAAATGGAACAAAACACCCTCTTCTGAGTATGATTGCGACAACGAAAGACATACCATCTAACACATTATCACTAAATGCCCATTAAGAAAATTCGATGGAAACCTGGAACATTTTGCTTCAGCAACACCAGAATCGATAGAATATATAAATAATTTGGATATTAAACTGTGACTTTTATTTGGTTTTGGCAGATATTGTCTATCGTCTATCTATTTCTATTCCGACCTTAACACCGGATGATCCTTCAATTTGGTACTACCCTCCCAAATATTTTCTCTCGTTTCCTACATTATCCCCGATTTAAACACTAAATATATTCTTTCTTTTCCTACATTATGCTCGATATGAATACAAGATGCGTTCCCTGAGTTGCTATGATACTTATCTCTCTGAGGAAGGTTAATGAAGAATGTTGCCCTAGTCGTCATCGTATGTAACTCTTATCTATGGCCTAAAAAAACAGACAAATGAAATGTTAATTTAATAGTTTTCCGACATCTTGGACTTCATATGAAGAAAATACAACAAAAGGCAAAGCCAAACCTTTAGCCACCGATGATGGTGGGATCCCATTTGGTGGTAGCCAAAGGCTCGACTAAAACCACCAAGCATTTCAGAGATTCTAGTGATGGTGCAGCAAACTTCCGTCTGCGCCAGTTCTAGTATACTCTCTAGAAATTCTGGAAAGAACGCAGAGAATTCAGGAGAAACGCTGGAAATCTATGCTAAACATTCTAAGTCACGAAATAACAAACAAATTATTGGTTTGAAATTGCAAATTACAAACATAGAGAATGTTCTAAATTAGGGCTGGCTCTAGAGTATTCGGCGTCTAGTGGCATTTGTGGTTTTAGTTGTACCGCTGCGCCTATGGCCCGGATTTAGATAAAGATATAGAATCTTCAGTAAAAAATTGTTTAATTTGTTGCACTTTTCAAATAAACCCCCCGAAAACTGAACTGCATCAGTGGTCGTGACGAAAAACCATTTAGGAAAGAGCGCATATTGATTTTCTGAACCCATTATAAAAACCTACGTAATTATTTCAGATGTTTACAGTAAACGTTTTTTTGTAACTAATACTGAATTTACAATAAATGCTTTGAATCAACTTTTGTTGGATTTGGTTTGCAAAAATGTCTTTAGTAGTTGACAATGCTACCTGGTATTCCTCTTCCGAGAAATTTTAAGTTTTGTTACTAAAAATGAAATAAAGTTAACATACATAACATTTAAAAATACATGTATATGTACAATTAAATAGACCCCATCC